>JAQFZE010003528.1:0-12455 GCA_034695245.1 Dicyrtomina saundersi | reverse complement strand
AAATAAAACATTTAACACTTTTCTCAAAAACATGTAAATAGAACATTTTGTACTTTTCTGAATCAAGTAAAAAGAACATTTTAAAATTTTCTAAAACATGTAAATACAACATTTTGCTTTACCAAAAAAAACAATCAACAAAATCAAAATTGTGATTTTTCTATGAAAACAAATTGCTGCCTTATAGCAATTCCTTCGTCCGGCCCTGTAAAGGCACTAAGGTATTTTTTTTTACTTTACGGTGATCTGTAAGTGCGAGTGATGCAGAATAGTACACCTGGGACTGGGCTTGCGTGTTGTAGCTGTAAGCTTTATGTAATGTGTGAGGGGTTTTAATGATCATATGATCATGACACTGACAATAACACTCATCCATAATCACAATCAGTAATTAATAATTGAATAAAAACAGTGTCTGAATTAATCTGGCACTTCGATCATCAGAAGATTTGAGCGTTTGATCGAACCTCAGCTGGAACTATTATTAAGCCTGTAATAAAACGCTATGCACAAAATTTATGTTTTCGTATTATTTGGTATTGATTACTCAAGAACATTTTTAATTTTCCCTGCTGCGTGCTGGTTCATTTTTTAAGCAGCTATCAGTACTTTTGAAAGGGAATTTGACTATTTTACAATATTAATACTGCAAAAATTTAATAGTCGTAATTTATTGTGCACATATTACAGAAAAACAATGAAAAACCTTTCCAGTTCCAAATTCAGACTTTTACAGTAACTTTAAATACAATCGCACTGCCAACCACGTGTTACAATTGTTAAAATGTGAAGGTATATTATTAGTATTATGTACCTACCTACATAAAATGTAAAATTTTAAACTGGATTGGAAACTATCTCTTCTTACGTGTAACTGTACAGAAGGAAGATGTACAAGAAAACACACAGCTTTGGATGGTTCGATCGTTGTGGAAAATGAAAAGGTATAATTTTCATGTTTTTCATTATTAATTTGTACAGGTAAATATTAACTTATTATTTGTGATGTACTCTGTACTTATATTGTTGGTGTCTATACGTTAACTACCTCAAGTATGGTAGGCTTTACTTAACTTTTACCTCTATACTTACACAAAAATCTAGAGGAGTACCAAGAAGCAGAAAATAAAATGTGATTGCATAACACGGTGAGATGAACTTGATGAACTTTGTTTTAAATAATTGCACATGTGCCGAATACAGACAGTGTACCTGTATATACCCCTGAGTAATATATTGTATTATGTACCATATGTGCATGAGTCACGCATCCTTCATGTAATTACTTGGCTACAAAGCAAATACATGTTATCTTCTCCAAAAGTAAAAAAATATAATTAACTGTATTCACAAGAACTGTCTGTAGAAAAATTATTGTGAATCTTTTAGTTTGTTTTTATATATTTGAGATTTCCGTCATTTAATAATATGCGTCAACATTTCCACCCCAAAAATAAAACTAAAGGCGGTAGATACTTTTGACAAAATCCTCGTATAGTTATAATCATATCGGTAGTTAACAAGGAAGGGCACATGTAAATTCTGTCAAGTTGACCAAATTATACTGTATAGTATAAAACTAGACTATAAATCCACAAATAAAAACCAATTCAAAGAAATATCTGTAAAAGGGTGCGACTCTATGACTACGACAACTAAGTAGGATGGAAGCGAGGCAGGGACGAGGACGAGAGATTTTGAAACTACATTTAAAAAATAATTGTGCTATATTATTCTTTGACATAATATTAAATATATGTATTATTGGGCCAAAGCAGAACGACTGAAGAGAAGAATGTCAAGCTGTGACTATAATTTGGTGTATCTGTATGCATATAGGATTAGCTTGCATTTAATGACAAAATGTCACATGATATCGATTTGGTTCCTGTATACTTTGTTTAACCTCAAAATTCAACCAATAAAGTACATAAGGGATCGTCCATAAATGATTTCATCGTTAGAGTCAGTGGCATTGATGACATGCCATTTTAAAAATAGAGCCGTTGCCGTTTACGTAATGTTAAAGTGATGACTTGGGGACGAGTGGGTCCTCAAAGAGTGATAGTTTGAGTCATTTATGAACCATCCCTAATGAAAGACGACACCGGATTTTGCTATATAGATGAAGGGGCCTCAATGCTCATTCAACACTTGACAACTCAACACAAATTCTCTTCTTGTCATGTAACACTTGCCACAAAATTATGTTGGATGCGCTTACGATCACAATATTTTCCCTATCACCCCATTTGATTACTTCAGTGGGTTCATTTCAGTTCAATTTCATTTCCTCCGTCACAGTCATAATACAAAAATAAAGGCTAGTGCATTCCTCGTCCATCGTCGAAGAGGTAATACTAGAGGATGGGAATTTAAAAAAAAACCTTTTGTGTTGTTACTAAATAAACAATCAGATTTATCAGATTTATGTGACTTATGTGATAAAGATAATTATTTTGAGAATTTTAAAATTTGTAGTAACTTATCTACGTATATTTTGTTGAGTATTTATTGAAAATATTAGAATTGTTCCAGTTTCGGGCTATTGGTTACGGTTGTATGTCGCCAATGCCGCTGCCACACTGCCGCATGGCCACTGCCACCAAGAAGGTTTTAGATAATACTTTTTGCATTAAAAAAATGTACAATAATATGCCTGCTATTACCTACCATCTTTATTAAAGACACGCACATATTTCCCCATACTTAAGTATAGGTACTCCTCGTCGTCGTGTCTACGCCTTAGTGATCACGTCGACGTCGCCGTCGACTTTGACATTTGACAATAATGTAGTATGCAAAAAATAACCTAGATATTTACTTGATTGTTTTTTTTTCTCTGTTTGTTTGTAGGAACAATTTATTCGTGATTTGTGATTTCATTCATCAAAGTTTCAAAGTCCCCGTTGAGATTTCATGATAATTTTTGGTTTTGGTTTTTTTTTCTAATACTGTAAGTAGTCTTGTGTTACGACAATACTCTATTGCAAAATCTTGTATTTGGCTACAAAAAAAAACAGTATTCTTATTGATTACTGATGTGTGACGAAAATCCCACAAATTAAATATGAAAACCAGATTGGGGAATTCTTGTGGCATTTCAAAGCACGTTAGCTTTGGTTTCGGTTTAATTAACTGTTTTTAACTAATTATAAATTACATACCTCTTTTATTATATTGACAGTGCGCCAACCAGTGTCATCATAATACTTATAGGGGGTGTATGAAATAATTATTTACACTTTGTTATCGTTAGCTTAAAGTTAAACATTCGTAACCTATAGGCATTACAACCAAAACTGATGATCATATTAAATTAATAATAATGTGACGTTGCTAAATACTAGATTTCGTTTGTTATTTGTATCTTCCAAGGTCAAAAGTGCAAAGATGATAAGTTTCTTCTTTTATTTCCTCAAGTGTAAAATTTCCATTTCTTGAACGCTTCCCTACTTCTTGATAGGCTAAAGTTCATTGTTACAGTCGTTCCACACTGCTGTAATCCTTAAAGTCTTGCATCTTTTCACCTAAAAAATGACTTTCACGCTTTGCTTCCTCTCTTCCCCAATCTAAATTCAAACCTTATTATGTATAGTTTTTGCAGTCCATGCTATGAATGTTGTGTATAGGAATATTTTATATCTTACTACGTACTTCATATTTACGACGGCTGGTGTCTCGTGTCCGCAACTTATGGCTGAAACATCTGCTGACGTTTGGTCGAACGTAACGTTTATGATGATTTTTATAATGCTATAGGACTTCTTAAACGTTCCTAACTTGAATAATTTGGATTGGATAATTTGTTGAGGAAATGAATAATTTCTATTAATCAATTAATCTGTAGGTTTGGTTATGGTTTGTTAGTAAACTATTATTATTCACTCTACTACAAACTACTATACATATTATAGTTATGAGATTAGTGACATTACGCCCAGGTTACAATCAACAAATTAATTAGGTATTTAATACTATAAAATAATACTCCAACAGCACTTCAATTAGTTGAATACATAATTTATACAGTAAATATACACACATCTGTATTGCAACATAAGATACTGGATCCGTGCAGTTATAGATATAGAACAATATTTAATGAAAGGGAAATCCCCGTTGTCGATTTAAATAAAAAAAAACTTTAACTATTTGAGTTCAAGGCTGGATTGTATAAATTAACTATATATGAGAACTGCATTCCAGCAACAATAATATGTATTGAAAAAAGATACACAATTTAATAATAGGGATGATGCGTAATGCAATAATAATGATCGTTACGAGATAAACTATAGAGTAACACTATACTTGATTTTACTCGAATTAATTGACTATTGCTGTTCTTCCTAAACGCAACAACAATAGTCAATCGTGCAGGGGAAGATTATTACTTCAAATCAAGATTAATTCTCTGCTGAACGCTGTGGTGACTCTTCTATTTTAGCTCCGGTCTTCTCAGGGAAAGAATTAGGCCGACGTCTAATAGTGTTCCGACATTCTACGAGATTTTCCTCATCTAGTGGAACATCTGTGAATTGATTAATTTCGCAAGGACCAATGAATCCGCCTGTTTCTACGAATGGGTCTGAAGGCAAGATGACAGGGTCTACTATACTTGTTACTCCTTGACCTTGAATTTGACCTCCTCCGTCAGTCGCAGTCTCCGGAGAAGTGGAAATTTTGATTTCAGTTTCTTTTTTATTTTCGGTGGTAGCACTTGATGATTTATTGGTGTTGTTGGCACTGGGACTGGTCTCTGAGGGTGGGATGCACCCATTTCCAATATCGTCAAATCTATCCCCTCGAAGATTATTTAGGTCCAAACCGTGTTGAACACGGGTATGTCTCCGAATGTAGGCCACGTTTAGAGTGGAGTAAATAATACTGGAGACAAAGGAGGCGATGGCAAAGATTTGAAACGTTACGCGTTCCCCATACCATTTAATTAAGAAACCACCGAGGAGGCTCCCAGCACCACGACCTGCGAGTTCAGTCATATTGCAATGGTGAATAATCTATTTTTTATTTCAATAAGTTTGTGTAACAATACAATAAATTTTAAATGGTAAACCAACCGATTCCAAAGTACAGAGCACCCATGAAGCCCTGAACGGACGCTATCGTTTGCTCGGTGGAGAGCGCGGCAGCATAAGTAGCAGCCGCTGTGATAGCCAAACTGGAAGTTATGGCTTCCATTGCTTCAAATGGGAGACACATCCAAGGGTTTTCAATGAATGAGTAACCTATAAGGAATTAATTCAAGATTTTCAGTACAATGCAAGATGGTAGGTCATCAGTCACCACACCAGATAATACTATCATTGGTAATTAATTAAATTTATTACACCCAATACAAAATTAGAATCCCTGAAACTGCTTAATCTTAAGAATAATCGGAATAAAAATCATACCAAATAAGCGAATACTGTAGAATAACAATCCCAGACAAAGAACGCTCACATGCCCAATTTTCTTAATAATAATTCGACTGCAGACAAGAAGTGGTAGACCGGCTAGACCACCCACTGAAATCGTCAAGCCCATCAAGATCTCACTTCCGCCCATATTTTTTAAAAACCAGAAAAGGAAACTTTCCAAGTATCCCCAAGCTGAGCCTATGAAAATTAAAATTGTAATTTAGGAAATTTAACAGTACGGTTCGATAATATGTGATACACATACCTCATTCCAATACTGTCCCCATGCATTATTTACCTGACAAGAACATTGCACCAAAGAAAATGAGGATTTCAGCCTGAGATAAAACTTCCTTTAAATGTTTTAAAACTTTTCCTGCAGGCTTTTTGAACGTTAAGTCAATTTTAAGGGTAAGAAATGCACTGAAGCACTGTAGAACGGCGTAGAGATAGAATGCAGGACGAAAGTCATGAAAGCGATAAATGAGGGCTCCGGATAATGGACAAACCACAATAGCAGCAAACAAGGCACTCACTCTTTGCAGTCCGTAGTCTCCTCCACATTCCTAAATGAGCACAAAGACATTCATTTATTCATTACATTATAGTTCATCCTGTGCATATTAATACAATTATTGATAATATAATATGAACGATGAAATATAAATCATCCGCATACTTTTAAAACAGCGAGAACAGCCCCTTCAAACATAATCCAACTAGTTGCACTTCCTAGTCCAAGAATAATACGGAACAGTGTATACAGCCAAAAGGTCAATGAAACGTCATAAACCTGGAATTTTCAAAATTTCCACTTCAAAACCTACGGTAAGGATTTTTCATCAATACTAACAGTAAGTGTATCAATCGTTGCTGGAGAAGACCTTTATACCAGTCACCAGCTATGCATTAACTGCCAAACAATTCGAAAAATAAAATATCTTGATAGTAATTTGTGTAGCGATTAAATGAACCTGATTTACCTTTATATAAAACAACTATGCATAATTTCTAATGTGATTTGGTGAACTTCAAAATAATTCAGAGGTTCGAAACATTGGATGTTTTACAATTACAAGTACAAAATGTTCTATTAAAACTAAACTAAATTAAAATAGCACGATTGTGCTTGGTATTTTACTATTACAAACATACAATATCGTCTGCGAAGAACCAGACTGACCCATACCCATTTCTAGGTACAAACAAAATACACTATCCACAAAAAATACTAAAATAGCATAAACCTGAAAGCATCTAAACAGAACGTTTCGCACTTTTCAAAAATGTGTAAATATAGAACTTTTTACATTGTGCGAAAGCATGTAGATACAACATTTTGCACTGTTCAAAAATGTGTAAATGGAACTTTTCACATAGTTCAAAAACATGTAAATACAACGTTTTGCACTGTTCAAAAACATGTAAATAATACATTTTACACTTTTCAAAAAACATGTACATAAATAGAACATTTTGCCTGGACTTAATAACTCATCTTAATCCCAGCTTAAATTGGATATGGGTCATTGATACGCTGTTGACTATTGTAGGTAATTAAACCAAATGGGACTTACAATCGTATCCTGAGTGTTAGAACAGAACGATTTCCGATTATATTTCACGAGACATTTATCCACACACTTTGAGAAAGATTCATTTCTAGAAATATCCCTCCCTGTGGGGATACAGGCTGGAACTGTGTCAAATACCTGAGTCCCAAACTTGAAATTTCCCTGAATGAGGAATTGAACATGAGTCAAATTCCGCTTGGCCACATCCTCATCCGTCCCCAGAAACTTTAATTCCGTGAACTCGGTGGGAACTGTTGTGACGGAGGACTCTGGATTTGCCAGGTCAGCAAAGGCAAAGTAGCAGGAAACATTGTCACCCTTACCACAGACTAAACTTGGGACACGCTTTGAGGAGGGAGTAAAAGTTAGTTTTTTGCCGGGCATCAAGTAAGTTGTGTTTCCATGAAGAGGGAAGACTGCGGAAGCATAGGGAGGAAGATATCCCGCATTTTTAACTGGGCAAATTTTGCCACATTGAACTTGGGATGGGTGGAGATGGCGCCACGGGGCAGAGGACAAATCTAGAGTACATACAGTTTTCTCAACGTTTTCTAACAGGATTTGTGATCTTCGAAGATCTTGCTGAACAAGACTCCCATTTCCCCTTCCGCCTCCACAACTGATTGCAAATGAGAGTTCCTGGGGAAGTGTCACGGTTTCCCTTGCGACTGGAACTAGGAGGAGGAGTAGGGCGAGCCCAGCTGTTACAAAGGTCATTGCAGATAATAGGAGCTGTAACAATCAAAGTTCCAAAAAAATTTAGATTTCAATTAAATAGTTAAATTGTAGCGTATTTAAGAGTACTGATTTTTTGGGGTGGGACCCCCGAATCTTACCTTAAAGTTACCAATTCTATCCGCAATAATTCCCGCAGCCGGAGGGCCTAAAATGGCGACAACTGGGATAAAAGCAGAATTAATTCCAGCCTCCGCTGCATCCAGCCCCAATGATTTTATATGCAATGTTAAAAATGGATAAAGAACAAATAATGCTGGAACACAAAAAAAAATGGTTTACATATTAATTTTTTTAAACATATTAAAATACAAAATTACTTAATTAATTTTATAAAATGCAAAAATAATTTTTTTAAATAAAATAATCTTACTAGCAGCCTTGAAAAAGAAAAGTATTTTAATGGGAAGTAAGTTTTTATTCCTCATATCTGACATGGTTCGTTTCCAAAAACTTTTCCATCCTTTCTTTGTGGGTGGACCCGAGTCTTGGATAACTTTTAATTCCATGTCCAGTCTTGACACTACTTCCATCTTCTTATTATTACTCTCTTTAAATTTGTCAATCTCTCCACTATTACTGCTGCTTTTTTTAACAAATGGATTTGATGGGAGACGGAATAATGGGTTTTTTCTTTTCGTCTCTCCTCCAGACTCTACTCCTGATTCCTCATTCCTCACTTGTAAATTCGTTTCATTTTCATTTTCGTGCCCATTTGCTAAACCATTTGGAGTTGGGTTTGAATTTGAATCCACATCCGGCTCCGGCTCCGGCTTAGATCCGTTGGCTTCAATAGTGGACATGGCCGGAGCATTTGGAGCTCCTTCACGACTTCCATTATTATCCGTCACCGTCATTGTTTACACTTTATTTATACACACACACTTTATTTATTTCTCCTTTCCTGTTTTAATTTTCAGTAGCGATCGACGACTCTATAATATATGAAATTAAAATAGCCCATTTTATACTCATAAAACATCTTCATTAATCATTGTGACTTGTGTGATATTTTAAGTTTTAGAATTAACTATCAGATATTTAATTACGTCTGCCTCATTATCATTCATAAATGTATCAGTCCTGAGCCCAGCTGTAATTACTATGTGCCTGTATGCCTCGTATATGCAAATAGCACAGTGCACAGTGTGTACAATTTTTTCCAAACTATTTATCACGAATCATGACGAGTGTCATAAATGAAAAGCTAGCCAATCAGACTTGTTTTATACATAAATGACTTTTTGACACAATTTCCAGCTTTTGTGTTTTCCATAGAAAAGTTTTGAAAGTAAAACAAAATAACCCCAAAAACTGTAAAAACCACTTTACTGGGTCGGTGTACACATGAGAATTCGCAGACGAGTGAGAGGAAAAGTTTACTTAGGTACCTACATAGGTTAACACATAATATGTCGTGTGTGAAGAATCAAAATAACCCAAATCAATTTTTAGCTGAATACAAAATGCACTATCTACAAAACAGCATAGTTAAAATATTATGTTCCTAAAAGCATGTAAATAGAGCATTTTGCTTTTTTTTTAACTTGTAAATAGAACATTTTGCTTTTTTTTAAACTTGTAAATAGAATATTTTGCAATTTTTAAAAATATGTAACGGGAGCAATTTGTAATTTCCAAAAAAACATGTGAATAAAGTAATTTGAACTTATTGAAAACATGTAAATAGAACATTTTGCATTTTTTAAAAACTTGTAATATTAACATTTTACACATCTATATCTCATTTAGTGTTTAAGTTTGTCGTATAGCTCACTTTGACTCTAGCTAAAATTCGAAATGGGTCATTTTAATTCTTCACAGACGATATTTAACAATAGCAACAATTAAATTCTCAGCCCTCACTGTGATCATCACGAACATTATTTTTTGAACCCTACATTATGCAAAGGTATAGAGTACAATACTATCACGCGCTTTTATTTCTACCTATTTTCACTGATATATAGATATATATACTTAAATAATGGCAAAAACTTCTACAAGCTTATTATTCCGCATCTATTTCACGTTTTCAAAACTAGCAAAATCAATAATACCAAAAATTTTTCAAATAGTGATGCCGAAAATGCACAGAGGATGAGTAAAACATGCTTCTTTGCAATTAAAAATTGTATAAATTATGCATGCATAATATTATAGTGTCGGCAGGGTAAAAATGCTCTATAATTTACGAAACTGTATTAAAATTATAAGCGATAAGAATTACTTACAGTTTTAGTCCTGGATTTGGTTTGAATCCTGGTGCTGGTGCTGGGGATGCAACGGTTCCTATTTCTGTTAGTCAAAGTAGTATTTTTTTCACTCAACACTTTCCCTCTCCTGTCCGATTCCAAACTGGAATTATTCTAATCACATTTTTTGTGTTCAATTCCTAAATTGATGAGAAGAAGACATTATAGGAATTTGCAGTTTTGACCTTTAATTTGAATTTTCAACTCTGAACTGCACACTGAGAGTTCAGAATTAAGCTCCGCCACCGATAATATTTTCACTAAATAATGCACTTCACTGTTTCCCGTTCCTGAACACCCTTTATCACCAATGTGTAATCAAAGGAACCTAATCAACTGCCGCTATATACCTATATGTAATTACTTCCATCCCTTCTTCCCCATATTATTGATCAATATATAACTGAAATATATGGAGAAAATGGAAAAGGCTCCTTCAGCACTTGACTGATACAATAAATACTGAACAAGTAATTTTCTATTGTCTCGATCGGGTGCCTCTGTTAATTTTAATAGTATATAAATACAAAAACACAAAGAAACAGCTCATCACCATGAAAAATGACTAACACTTTTAGTGTCTTTCTTTATTTACTGAGTCAAACTCGAAAACTGACACAAAATTCAAAGGGTATGCTCACTCAAATAGATCGTAGAACAAGTCAGTATGGTCATGGTAGTGTGTAAAACTCATCGTCAGTTAGGACAAGTGCAGTCTATCAGTATACTTGCTGCAGGGTTAGGGTCACGAAGGATTAAAATTAAAAGTTGAGATTTTTTCAAGTACAGTTTCAAAGTATGAAGAGGTTTCTCCAGTCTCCAGCTGAAGAAGAAAAAAAATGGAAAGATGACCGTATAGCGTGACACTGATGCTGACAGCAAAAAGAATCCCGTTTTAATGACACTTTATATTCCACACAGTCTACACACACGGACACAGATCAGCAGATCACGACCAGAACCAGGACCAGGATCACATCACGTAAGTAGCGTAGACGTAGACTATACTCTCAAACTTCCAGGAACGAAACAGAGACGACAAGAAAATTTTTAATCTGGATTTCTAAACTAAATGAGCCATAAAATACACACACACGGAATATCTGTCGCATTGATTATTTTTCATTTTATTTCATTTCCTAGAACTCCATGGATTATTTCATTATCACAGCTAAATATCTATCAACTATTGTATATTATAGAGTATATAGACCTCATTACCGGTACCCACTGCAACTGCAAGGAGTACAGATCAGTAATGAATTCTCCTTGCTCAATTTCGTATTGTCTTGCCTGTCATATAATAATCTTTAACTTTGCAGGTAATTGGTAATTAGTTATTGCTAACGACAGCCTCTCCGGCTGCTGCGGCTGTTGGATTATAATTGCACAATGCACAACACAAACACACACACGTACAATGCTCAATGCAATTAGGTACCCATATAATTAGCATTGTGTCCTGTGCTATGCTCTGTGTACTCTATATGGAAGCTCAGCTGTTTATTATATTTAGTAAAGTATAATCAATTCTGCTAATTTTTTACTTGGTATCAGCCTCATATACGAATCTTTTCTCATTCCTCACATTTTGATAAAGATCAAAATTCTAAAGAATAAAATTCAGCGGGGAAATCCTCAAGGGTACTATACATTAAGTAAGGCAGAAAGATGAGATCAGAAATTTCTGTATTATTTCGTAATTTAGTTTGAATTTTTTGAACGTGAAAAAATTTCGGGGAATATATAGGGTAGGACTTGAAATCAATCTCAATTAGATTAGACGTAATCTCAATTAGACGTAAGCTAATAATTGTTTAAAATCCCTTCATTATTTTCTAGGTACTATCTACAGTAAACGAGGTTTTCAGTGGCTATGCATTTTAAAGACAAGTGTTTACATTGTGCATAAGGATTTTAACAAGTGAAAATCATATTATCTGAGCTTCCAACTTTGTATTCCATCACCATGTGGCCTCTGGCAGTGTGACTCACAAACTAAAACTCACAGAGCAGTGTCACCACATTACAAATAAAGTTTTCTATCGTTCTTTTACTTTTTCTTATTTTCGTAAGAATTAAAATAAAATGTAAAGAAGCAAGGTAAATATTTAATTTTTCCCACTATCAAAAACATTAAACTGCATTACGTTTTTAACAGCGTAGAAAGCAGAATTAAAAAAACAATTATGTATTAAGAATAGGAATCTGCTTAAGTACTGTCAACTGCTCTGATCCTGATCCGCATTTAATTTATTTTTAGGCTGGGCTGCCGGATGTGTGCCTGAGCAACCACTATCAACCATTATTAATTAACTAATTAACTTAACTAACGACAGAAGATGTCGATAAATGTGTGTATACTATGATGTACTGTAATATTTTTGTTTTATAGTTGATTCTGATTTCCAATAAGTTTAAAATATTGCACGCATAGTCACCTTCATCGTGGTTAACAGTGAAAACCA
>JAQFZE010003527.1:0-12457 GCA_034695245.1 Dicyrtomina saundersi | reverse complement strand
TAAAATGTTCTATGTACATATTTTTTAAAAGTGCAAAATATTCTATTTAAATGCTTTCAAGGCATGTTTCAATATTTTTGTAGATAGTGGATATTGTTTTTAGTTACAAATGGATATGGGACATTTTGGTTCTTCACAGACGATATGCAATCATTTAAGCTATTTACCTCTTAATGGTTCATATAATTAACATACATTTTTCGAACTACTACCCCCATACCATATACCACTATTAAAATTTTCAGAATTTAAGTTTTGATTTATAGGAAAATTGGACTGTGTTTTAGTAAACTAAAAAACATTTTCAGAAAAAAGTTTCATTACAAATGTTAACCTTCTCCAATTTTGTGCTTTATTAACTCAGTGGTGATTGTAGCAGATATTTCTGTTTACTTTTATACGAGTGGTATTGCATCTTCAGGGATTCCACATAAAACAATAGTTGAGTATTTTTAACTCTGGAGATGGTCATACGGTTTTTTATGGTCTCCAAGTTTGACAATATACTCGTAAAGGACAAAGGACATCGTCCTCGTCAAGAAGGTGTCAGTTACTTTACTACGAAATATCAGTAATACGAACAAGTATAAAAACAATCCAAATGCTCACTCCCACTTCTACACAAGTATGTTTTACTACACATCGTTTGGCCTACATAAGTGGTGGTATGATCAAGTAGAAAAAAAAACACACACAAGAAGACACTGGGAACAAGAAAAAAGAAATGGAATTTAAAGAAAAAATAAAAAGGACTCTCGTCTTACCTTGTAGACATTGTAGTCGTTTATGGTAGCATCGAAGCACGTGTACAGGTCGTTGAGAAGGTCGACTACTTCAAAAGGTGTCGAGTAGGCTGAAATAGTTGTAAAACCGACAATGTCCGAAAAGTAAATGGTGACCTCTGAGAATTCCTCGGGGTCTACTGGAAGTCCCAACTTTAGTTTCTCTGCCACAGTGCTACATAGGGGAGAAGGAACGGGATGAAATGAGAAAAGAAAATATAAAATCTCAACCTGTCTCTCTTTCTCTCTCACTTTCTCTTGCAATCAGCAAAGACTATGCTGCAACGTTCCGTACACAACCATTCTACCTCATATGTATATGCATATTGGGAAACATGTACGTAGCCCTGCCGTGCAATAATATACATATATTATTACGAGAACGTCTTCCTTGATCTACATCCAGATTCCAGATTCGAGATCCATCCCCTTATCAGTATGATCAGTTCATTTAAAGTACCATTCCACTCCAGGCACTTGTCTCCTCTCTCAAATTGCTACGATGTTCTCACTATTATAATATTACACACATTCTCTCCAGCTCAGATAACATAACCTTTAAAGAATGCTCATCAAAGAGCTCCAGGCCTGTACCGTGTGCCAGTTGAGTAATTTGCTGTGGAGTCTATGGGTCTGGCGTAAACTCTCAGCCCAGCCCTAACGTGTGTATTATTTTTCAATGTACCACACCTAGGCTCTGCTCTGCTCTAGCTCTGGTTGTGCCCGTTCAAAAATGAGAGAAAGAACTGAGTTATTCATAATATCTTAAACGTGTAGTAATACATACCTCGGCAACATCCGATTAAGGAGCTGTTCAGTCTTTTTCTTTTCCAAATCCAATTGCTCTGTCCGCTCACGTATCAATTCCTCCAAATTATTACTGTACTTCTCCAGCATTTGAAACATCGTGTCCACAATGTTTGCTTTCCTGTTCAAAGGGAATGGAATGAAATGAAAGTTGCTTCGAATTTTCAATATGTACAATTTTAAACTTTCTTTTTTTGGTATTTTTTTTCCACTTTTAATTGAAGCTCGGCTCCCGTTTCTCTCAATTAGAAGATTGAAATGTATGTAGGTAGGTAGGTACCGTAAAGCTTCAAATAGATCCCTGGTCCTGGGCGAAGTTTCACGTATACCCTCCAGGATCTATTTGGCGCTTTACGGTAGGTACTTATATTATGCCAATTAAAAAGAACCATGTCAGGATGTTTACATGTAATGTAATTGATAAAGAGAATTTTGAATACTTTGAAACATTTGCTATTTGAAATTTAAATACCTACCTTACTATATATGGTTGTACTTTCTAAAAAAAATTATGTATGACTGAAATAAAAACAGAAACATAGGGGGCGTCGATTTGTTTAAATTATTTATGTTGACTATAGAAGTGCCGTCCCGCTCTGAAGATACTTATTACCTAGTTTAAAATGCGTCATTCAACCCTCAGAGCATTTCATGCATTATGCAAGCATAACAAGAAGCTTTATCCCAAAAATCCCTCAGGGTTGTGCAGTTATAATAATGTGCAAGTACTGTACTGTACTGTAATGTACATGACATGGGATTCATAGGCAGGCATCTACATCAAAGGATTAATTCAGTGTCCGTGTATCTCCCATCTGCCTTTATTATTGTACGCAACATGATAGGGATACAGGACGGGACTGCTCAGTTTTGTGAGCTATACAGTATAGTTTAGAACGTAATGAGATTCTAATGGCTCTTGCTGGTGCTGGTACTGGTACTGGTACTGGTATGACGGTATTAGTGTAAGCGCGGGAATTTTTCTTTTGTATTTGTGACTAATTTTCATATTGGAATAGTTTGTTCAAGTGAATCTCCATGTGTCTTCATATTTCTTCACTTTCCCCAACGTAGTCATTTCTGCCTACATTTTCACTTTATCATTAGTTTTAGTTTAACTTCTTCGTGATTACTTGCACAACTTAAGACTTGGATCTGTGTCTACAGTTCTACAGGAGTAAGACAAACTTTTGTATTCGATAATTAAACGCTGACCCAATTTTTAATATTTTATATCGTCTGTCAAGAACCAAAATGACCCATATCCATTTTTAGCTAAAACCAATATCCACTATCTACAAAAATACTGAAATATGTCTTGAAACCATTTAAAGAGAATATTTTGAACTTTTCAAAAACATGGAATTAGAACAAATACATTTTTCAAAAACATGGAATTAGAACAAATACATTTTTCAAAAACATGGAATTAGAACATTTTACAATTTTCAAAAACATGGAATTAGAAAATTTTTCTCTTTTCAAACAGATGGAATTAGAACATTTTGCACTTTTCAAACCCGTGGAATTTGAACATTTTGCACCTTTTCAAAAACATGGAATTAGGACATTGTACTTTTTTCCAAAACTCCTAATTACCCTTTTACGGATGCTCCTCATTTTGGTTTTATGACATAGCTTATTTTGATTCTAGGTTAAATTGGATATGGGTCATTTTGGTTCTTTACAGACGATATTTCGACGTCAAAGTATAGACTTGAAAAAAAAACGAATGTAAAACGTACGAAAGGAAGGGAAAAAGCTAAATCTATCTCCTTCTTTTCTTCTCACAGTTCTCATCAATACACATATATATGAAGAAGGTTTTAGGTTGTTGAGTAAACAATGGAAAAAAGAATTTCAAATTACGAAATAACGTTGACTTTCACTGAGGCATGGAAAGCAAACATAAACTGTGGAGTTTGGAGACTACACATCTATTTGACAATAGGCTTCTGACTTCAATCCTTGTTTACTCAACGTTGACTTTCCCCATGTCCCATACTAGCTATTTATACTTGAGCGTCTATTTTTCCTTTTTTTTTTCTTGCAGTTTTAAAACTTTTTAGCTTTCCAAGTTCAATAGACAAATGTTGCATGGGATTACGAAAGTCGAGACCACGAGTCGGCAAAGCCAAATCCAAATAAATGAAACATACCGCAGTGACGGTTAGGGCTATATGGTAACCCAAAGTGCAGATGGTCTTCCCTGGGACGATGGGAAATTAAACATGTTGCTAAATTTGGATTTTCTGCAAAAACTACCGTTTACATTTCACTTTTAAACCTGATATAGAGGACAGGGTTAAACAATATCTATGTTCTAAATTACGACAACTGAAATGGCGTCCAGGCAAAATAAAGGTAGCTGTACGGTTGTACATACATGGGATGTAAGTGACAGGAACAACACATATACTCAAGTTGTAAATTACCAAGTAAAAAAAACATGTAAGTATATATATATGTGGATCAGTGAAACCTGGCTGTACATAAGCGGGACTAAGCTAAATCTCAAAAAAAGTGAAAATTGGGACTGTACAAGATAAGGATCAGAAACTACAGCTAAACTTGAACTTTAAGATCTCCCAAGTTTTTCTTTTCTTTTTTTTTGCGGTAAGAAAAAGTTGTGAGCGCGAGCATAAAGGAAGAAAACCAAAGCCAAGAAGGAAGAATTGAAAGTTGGAATTAAGAAAAGTTAATCGAACCTCCCGTGATTGAGTGTTTTGAATAGGTCATGGATAACCATAAAATCTGGTCTCATGTCTGGCAATTCCGCCCAGCACTGTCTCATAATATTGATGGCTTCAGGAGGAGCCGCCCCTTTGCTCACAGACGGTCTTATGAGCGGAGGGGGTCGCTTCACTTTCTCCAGTATTTCTATTAAAATATAAAAATTAAATGTGGAATTCATTCTTAATATGAACCATATTTAAATTTTACTATGCTTGCCTAAAATTTAGTTTAATGGTTTACGATTTTAAACAGAAATTAAAAATTAAACAGAAATTTCAAACATTTTAGGGTGAATTTAAACATGATGTTAGGTTAGGTGAGAAATTTAATTATTAGAATTCAATTAAAATTTATTAAATTATCACTACAGTTATACACTTTATTTACAACATTTATAATAATTAAATTGATATCCGCTATGATTTATGATTCCATGTTTAATTGATTTAACTCAAATGAATTTTTGAAATTTATGTGATATTCCAATTTGCAGACAAAAAAATGTATCTGACACAGTTTTGGTAGCCTCAGACGCATCTACCATCCATAATCCATGGGTCTACGATTAATCGCACTAATCCACGTACGTAAACTGGTAGGTGTAGGATACATAGGTATAAATCCATAAATTTTGAGCTCGATTGAAAACCGCTCGTTGAGAGTCAACCATTGTCCTACTAGTCCGTTGAAATGATTTTCAGGAATTAATTGAGGCATAATCTTCAAGCCGAGAGCGAGTGGCGTCGACATCGAATTCGACAGTTAAAGTCGAAGGCGAGGAAATACTTTCACAAATTGTTGAAATGGTGAAAGGCGAGAAGAAAAGGAAATAAAGAGCAATCGTATATCCTCTCTTTTCAATTTAGAACAATAACCAGAGTGCTACTCGTTTTCGTTTCATATCACAGTCTCCCGCGGCCTCCACAACCCAAATCCAACTAACTACAGAGAAAGGGGAAAGTTTACAGGGGATTTACGATTAAAATGTGACTGTAACTTCTTGTGGAGTGGAAGTGAAAGCAAGAGAGAAAGAAAAAAACCTCGTATATTTTATGAATAGACTGGATAGCTTAATGTTGACGGCACGTGGAAGAGTGTATAGGAGCAAAAGCGAATTGGAAGGGACATTTTCGAATTTCCGAATTTCCAAATGTGGAAACTTTGAATATTTAATTGTGATTGTGCATAGACATTTAATTTTGAGAGAATAAATCAAATTGCATTACATTACATTAGACCTCAATTCAGTGTTCAATCTCTCATCAGAATCTATCCGTTATCTCACACAATCTAATAATTGGACAAGGGATGAGGGAAGAGTTTGTTTACCTTCTGCCGTTAAGGTGAGCATACAGTAGGGCTCTCCACGAACTAAAACTTCTTGCATGATGATTGCAAAGCTGTACACATCCCCATACTGAGTCCCTTGATTACGCATTGTCTCATCTCGGAGTAACTCTGGAGCCGTCCAGAGCAACTCTGAAAATCATAATTCACACATTTATTTCATAATTTCTAAATTTACTAATTCTAAAGAGGCCAAATTATGTATTCATAAGAACCACAGTCACAGTCAAGCTGGAGCCATATAACCAAAGTTAAATATATACCCAAACCATTTACATTATTCGCCTCTCGTTTTCCTTTCCCTCCTTTCGCTTATGGCCTTGGCCTGAACTGTGACTGTGAACATCATCATCGTTTATCACACTTAACACTATGGCTATAACTATGGCTTCGGCGATGATGGCAATGGATGGTGAAAGTTAAATTTCCTTCAAGTACCATTTCAACGATGAAATAAAACTCATTTGTTATCTGATCGGAGAGCTGAATCTGAGGATCTAGTACATTGTCCTATCTGTAGTTGGTCTGCGAGGACGCGAAGTCGGCTCCATTTTCCGAAATTGAAACTGAAATTGAAATGAGAGTGTGGGCTGGATCCTGGATCCTGGATTTGGATCTGGTTCTGGTTCTGGTTCTGATTCTGGGCCTGGATGGTGGGATGGTTGTAATGTCAAACTTAAACTTAACAGCCTATTTACTACATCCGCCAGATTTATTAAGCAGTGATTACCTTGAGTCACATGAGGTATATGGCGTAGGTATAGGTAGGTAACTCAATTCTCGTAATTTCTAGTTTTCATTGAATTTAAATTCAGAGACAAAGGGAAGTGGCTTCTTGTGAGTGGAGAATCACTTTGAACTTTGTTCAAGTTTACTCACTCGTCTCTACTGTGGGATGCGCGAGGGTGGATGTGGAAGAAGCCACATGGATTTTACTCAATGAAATATTATTACGAAATAAATTAAATCATAGTAATGCTATAATAATATATATTGAGGAGAAGGATAAAGTCTGTGAGGCTGATAAAATAACAGAGTAAGAAGTTGGCCTGAGCATTAGCTACTCTTGGAATCACAGTATCCATTTAGTTAAGTATAGCCTCTGCCCTAGTGAAGCTACTAGTTGATAGAATGGGTAAATACATTTAAGATGATTTTCCTCCTCTCTCTCTCTCTCTTCCATCACATTTCATTTCATTTCTATTTCGACGCATTATGATGAGAAGGCGGCGAGTCTAACTCTCTCTAAGTGAGCCTTCTTCATCTCGTTCCGTACGTTTCATCTTACAGTCGAACCGCAGCTCAGCAACTACAGATATGACATGGCTAGACCTATATGTCTACTGTCTACACCCAGACCCAGCTTAGAGACATATCGTCGGTGAAGAGTCATTCTGTCGTAAGTCCAGTGCAGGGCTAAAATCATTCTGTCGCAAGTCCATACGACTCTTAAAGTCATTCTGTCACAAGTCCATTCAATTGGTAGCTGCTGTCGAGGTCGCTTCCGCGTTGTCCTTTCCATTAGGTGGGGGTGGTATGTTACTGACTGTATTGGACTCATGACGTACACTTAGGGGTCGTCCACAAAAGACGTAATAAAAATTCCATTTCCAGAACATTTTGCACTTTTCTAAAACACTTTTTCAAAAGTTTAAAATGTTCTATTTACATGTTTCTGAAAAGTGCAAAAAGTTCTATTTACATGTTTTTCAAAAGTGTAAAATGTTCTATTTCCATGTTTTTGAAAAGTGCAAAATGTTCTATTTACATGTTTTTCAAAATTGTAAAATGTTCTACTTCCATGTTTTTGAAAAGTGCAAAATGTTCTATTTACATGTTTTTCAAAATTGTAAAATGTTCTATTTACATTTTTTGAAAAGCGCAAAATGTTCTGGAAATGGAATTTTCATTACGTGTTTTGTGGACGACCCCTAAGTGTACGTCATGAGTACAATACAGTCAGTAGCAAACCACCCCCACCTAATTCAAAGAACAACGCGGAAGCGACCTCGACAGTAGCTACCAATTGAATGGACTTGCGACAGAATGGCTTTAAGAATCGTATGGACTTGGGACAGAATGATTTTAGCCGTGCACTGGACTTACGACAGAATGATTCTTCACCGACGCTATGTAGATAAGTATAAATTTATAAATAGACGAAGGTTTAGAGGAGAGCTGATGCTGGTAGTTGTACTGGTACTGATGATATTACGTTACTCTGTGGGCCTGAGTCATGTATATCCACTGCCATCGTTAGAGAAATAGAAAGTTTCAAAGTGGAAAAACCGTTCAGATCATGATCATGATCATCTCATTCGTTTTTTTTTTCATTTTAGTATTTTTCCTTCGTCTATGTAGTACACTACACAAGCGAGGTACTTCACTATACTTTGTGCCGTATGAGATGGTTGGCTGGCAAAAGTTAAATGGGACCAAAGTGGAAGTGAAAGTTTTGTATGAGGTAGGAGGAGGAGAAGGAGGGAAACGAAACGATTATGAGAGAAACGATATGAACATGACTCATGCTCCTCACAATACAACAGAGTGTATTGAATTAAGATTTTCCCTCCTTGATAAACTTCAAAACTATTACTATTATCTGTATGTAATCTCTGTGTGTGTGTGTGTGTACCCTTTGCTGATTTTCCTGGGGCTGACAAGCCTTGCGTATGATAAAGAGCAGGGAGTCCGTAATCAGTAATCTTGAGAACCCATCGAGCATCGATAACACAATTGAAAGAATTGAGAAAGCCATGAACTCGGACCAAACTGGAGTGGAGATAGCGCATACCCTGTAAAGATAAGAAGAGAAAGGGAAAAAAGTAAGAAAACATTGAAAAGACACGTAAAAAATAGAGTGCGTCAACTTCTTAGAAAAAGTTAAGACTTTTTTTTTCCTTTTCCACCTTGGATATTTCTTGTATAGTTCCAGTTTTGTCTGCCTCCTCCCGTTTTTCATTGTGTGTACATTTCTCACTAACACTACACTACTAGGTACTACTCAAGGGTATAAAGCTACACGCAAGTATGACTGTAAGGTGTACCCATATAGGTGGGTGTACCTTCCGCCCGTGTCTCACTCCGACTCCCTTTCAACCTTTTCAAGTGTGTATCATTTCAAGTTAAAATAAAAAAAAGAAACGGACACAAAATAGAAACAGACTGTATGCCACTCGTGTGAAGGGAGGGAGAAGGGAAAACACAGACAAAAAAAAAAGAGAAAAAAAATATAAAGAGAAAAATTGAACATAACATGATCTCCTGCCATGTCATGTCCATCCCGACCTCCTGTTGAGCAAAGCTTTCTATATGTACGTACTAGCTCCGTATATACATATCCCGAGCCCAGATGAAAGTGGAAACGAAGGGCGAAAGTTAGCGTATAAGATTGAGCCCACATATGTTTCAGTTTCAAATAGACTATCTCACAGACAGGCTCCAATCTCTTGCCGTCTGGTTCTGTGACCAGTGGTTCCGGTCCTGGCTCGTCTTCGTCCTGTGCTGTGGCGGCACCCATCCGCACACTGACTCAGTTTGAGGATTTCAATTCAAATTTGAGTTGGGACTGGGACTGTCTGGCCCATTTTCCTCTCACACAGTGAAGTATGTATCTACACACTGTGTAGATAGACACTGAGAGAGGAAGGAAGATGTCTTTCCCCTCTCAGCACGTCTTATCAATCATCTAATTACGCTCACTTCCCAAAGATCAAGTGTTTTTTCCATTAATAGTTTTCTTCAAAAAACTACTACTACTACTACTACTGCTACGAATAATGTGACTCGCGCCGAGAAAATATTACGCACTCAAGCCGTACAAAATGTGCACTTATAAGTTATAAATATAACTAGAGTAATATTCACAAAGTACTTGACTTTCCATGCCACTATAGTATTTTTGGGCGCAAATATCCGCACAGCAATCACAGCATGAGCCCAATGACTAGGACGTTGAGTAACATGTTTCTAATTTGTACCGAAACAAGTTCTTTGATGAGCACTTTAAAAACCTATATAGGTACGTATCTACTATCGCATAAGAAATTGTTTTTTATATGACTCCCTGCAATATTAATACTGAACGTAACCTCAGTATAAGCAATCTATGCAAAATTAAATTAAATATGACTGGGGACCAGATTAGAGCAGACAGAGCTCGCACCACGAGCACTAGCCAATTTCAATCCTATAATATCCGACTCCTTTTCCATTGCTATTTGGAAGGTGATATTTTATGGTGAGACTCTGGAATAGGATTAGAATTTAATTTTAATATATTCTCAGTGCAGGAGTGTAGTTTCACTCAATGAAATACTATGATATTTGAATTATTTCGTGTCCAGAGGTTTAATGGTAAGGAAGTAAGGGGATAGGGCAGGGATTACTCACACAGCTGAGTCCCGTCAGTATTTTGCATAGTTTCCTATGTGTATTGCACCATGTCTGTATTCCTATACTGCAGTCCGTGTGCTCTTACAGCTACACCGTTCGTTCCGTTTTCCTATCTTGTGATAATAGCGTGATGTAATTTGGGCTACAATTACAACGTGGTGCTGGTGCTGGTACTCAGAAACGTGTGAATATACTGTTAGGTTACCGTATAGGTTCAAAGTTGTGCAAAGTTTATGAAATTAAATCATATACTTTGTATGCAGCTCTATATGCAGGGGCGGATCTAGAAATATTTTGTGGGGTGGGAAATATCGTCTGTGAAGAACCGAAATGACCCATTTCCATTTTTAGTTTCAAACAAAATGCACTATCTACAGACAAAATTAAAATAACATGTTCATCAAAGCATGTAGCTAAATAGAACCTTGTGCATTTTTCAAAACACATGTAAATAGAATATTTTGCACTTTTGAAAAACATGTAAATAGGACATTTTTCACTTTTAAAAAACACTTAAATAAAACATTTTGACCTTTTCAAAAATATGTAAATAGGACATTTTGACGTTTTTAAAAACATTTAAATAGAAGAATTTGCTCATTTTAGAAACTCGTGATTAGCATTGTAAGCATGTATCTTATTTACTATATTTTTTGACATAGCTCATTTTAATTCTAGCATAAATTGGAAATGGATCATTTTGGTTCTTCATAGACGATATTACATATCGTTATAGTAAAGAATACAAATGGTCCATTCACTGACGACGTAAGTGTGCCATCTTAGTTTTAATGCCCCTATGTTAGCCTATGTTAAAAAATTCATTTGGGGTGTTGCCCACCCCCTGGATCCGCGTCTGGCTCTAATGTGTTAGAATTGTTGCACTTATTTGCGCAGAGCAACGGTCACGGGTTGCCGCCGCAAATAAAGAGTGGTCTCTTAATTAATACATACAACTAGGACTCAGTCAGTACAGAAATAGAAAACAGATTCCATCATCACCCAAACGCTGCGCTGGCTCTGGCTCCTCACTGAAACTGCCACTCACTTTCCTCTTTCATTTTATGCATCAGCAGTGATGCTCCTGTGTGTGCACTGTGCAAAGAGTACCGTGAAACATCAAATAGAATTTACAGAATTCTCTGTCCAAATCTCTGTGTCTATAGGGGACTTAATTATCTCTAGGATTAACAATTAGTAAAGTGCCTAGTCATACATCCCTCAGCCTTAGTTGGACAGACGGACTCCTATTATGCAGATTTGTATTTAGACATTTTTATGCTATGACTACTTTTCCTCAAGCGGGCGTAGTGAACAACATTCCCTCAAGTTTTGTGTACCTTTTTGTACCTCTTCTGTGAGTAAAGCATTATAAATTAGTTGTGTGTATTTGTATGCATCAGTTCTACTTGTTTTTCTTTAAATAGCCCAGGTCTTTACAAGTTTTTCGTCAAAGAGATACTATTCTGATTCTAATCATAACAAAATGGACATAGCGGTAGTTGGTAGTTTGTATAGTGTTATTCTTTGTGTAAATAACTAATTTTTTACCCCTGCAAACATTTTAAATTCAGTCAACATTTCTAATTATTTAAATTAGATAAGGGCTCTAAAGAATTCTGTGTGGTATTAATTCGAGCCTTCAAACATATGGGGAGCAGATCAGTAGCAATGAACGTCACAAGAAATACGTGTAATTGTGTAGGCTTCATAAAAAATGCGGCGGGTGGGAGGAATAACAGAATTGTAAATAGACGTTGCATTTCCTGTAACTAACAACTCATGAATATTCCATTGGTTTTCCTGCTTTATCAAGCTCATTCTCAGAGATAAAATCTTTCCGACAAGATTCAGATTCACGACATTCACGATATAGAATATATACGTATAGATAGATCCTTGAATGTCCGACTCGGTAAAAACTGTCCAAGAACCGTAACCGTAGCGTATATAACGGGGAGCTGACGAGAAGAATTTGATTATTTAGGATGTTGTTGATACTAATCCAACCAAAATACTAGAATACCAGTGGCTTTTAATTTGAGGGAAAACATAAAATTGTGTAGTTCCAACTACTACTACTACTACTCCTCCTACTACCAAACTACCAACCACGCCTCCTCCCTATAGCATATCGTCGGTGAAGAACCAAAATGACCCATTTCCATTTATAGCTAAAAACAATATCCACTATCTACACAAAATATTGAAAAATATCTTGAAAGCATTTAAATAGGATATTTTGCACTTTTCAAAAATATGTAAATAGAACAATTTACACTTTTCAAAAACATGGAATTAGAATATTTTGCACCTTTTCAAAAACATGTTAATAGAACATTTTACACTTTTCAAAAACATGTTAATAGAACATTTTACACTTTTCAAAA
>JAQFZE010003526.1:0-12457 GCA_034695245.1 Dicyrtomina saundersi | reverse complement strand
CACGAGGCTATTTTACAAGAAATGGAAGGAGAAGGAGTAGCATGCTTTACTACAGTTTTGATAAAAATTTTCGAAGCTGATGTCTCTTGTGAAATGTGAAGGACCAGCTCCCTTCTTGAAAATCGAATGTTAAATCACATAAGAAAATTTTGAATTTTTCATTCGAGAACATAAAAAAAATAATAAATCAAAAATATTTTTTTTACGAGAGTACTGTTCTGTACTTACTTGCGTTGGCTCCTGCTCCTGCTCCGGTTCAAAACGTTACGTCACTAACAAAATTGTTGTTATGAAGGATGGATAAATCAATTTAAGATTTTGTTTTCATTGATATGTATAACTTATTAATGAGAATGGGGCGGCCGCGGCAAGTATCCGGCTCCGACGTCAGGCTAAAACTGAAATACCTACAGGTGCATTCTATTCATGCAATGCAGTTAAGTACCTAATAGGTATTTATAAAATCACGCTTTGAATTTCTCAGAAAAATTCAGATTCAGATTCAGGTTATTTAAGTAAGTGCCTTAAGTATGTAAAGTACACATTGCAACATTTCTGCTGTAATTATTGTTTTCATTACCAAATCCATATGCAACGTATTCTGTATCACTGATGGAAATGCATTTCAACTTGAAGATCGTTTGTTTTATTAAAAAATATAGCACACAAAAAAAACTAATTAATTATACAGTATTATTTTAATACTAAAATGTTATGTGCCTCTACATATGCTTCTTAAACGGATTATAATTTAACGATTAATACCACACAAAAACAGTAAGAGGTAAAGTTCCGAAAATACTAAAAGAAAATACATACCACTTTTAACTTTCTTCGCATTTAGTGTAAAAACTAATATTTATTATGAGTAGGACAATAATAACGCAGTGACGGTAACGACAACGTCCAGCCTGTCGCCTGTTCCCTTGGCTTGAAGCCTATGAATGATGTGGAAAGAACCATCAGGAGCCGCTGTCAGTTTTGCAGAATTTGACGATTTCTTTTAAAGAAAACGACTATTGCCAATTGCCACAATTCCAATTCAAAAAGATTTGACGCACGACTAACTGTACTATTTTTAATTAAAACAAAAATACGTCGAGGGCTTTGCAGATTGTAGAGTAAACCTTCTGTTTTTCTTACATATAATTAAGTATGTGCATTATACATTCTATCCTCCTCAACTCCATGCAATCCCCATTTTTGAATTAAACCCAAAAGTTTTAGATTAAGGAGCTTTTCTTTTATATAATATCTAATACCTCATTATATACACCTATGTAATTACAGATATATACTAAAAGTAAAATAACATGACATCTTGTATATGCAAAAAAAATTGAATACAATATATTTCGTTGTCGTTTTCGCAGTATTTCTAGTAGTGATGTTCTCAGTTTACAGCAATATTTATTTTAGACAAAAAAAAACCATGCTCGGTCTCACGTACTTACTTATTACTTATACATATGTATGAAGGTAGGGAGGCTTTGAATAGCCTAAGTATACCGGACTGTGTATTGTATATTATGTATATATCCTTCCAAGTTTGATTGCACCACAAACACAAATTGGATACACATAATTACATTGACAGACAGAAACTGTTTAGTATGAGGATGAGTCCTAGGTACCTAAATTAAATGAAACGAATTTTAAGTACAACACAACGGCATACATCAATTAAGAGACTTGTTCCGCACAGTCTCTTGACAGAGTCACTCCAAATGTACCTATATACAGTCATGTACATATGTCCTGCACTATACGGAGACGGAGAATATGGAGATGCTTAAAGTAAGTATCAAATATCATCAGAGGTAGGTATGTGTACAGTTTTGTAAAGGGCAAGCTTTTTAGTGAACAACAACAAGAGTGTAGTAGTAGTCAGTCAGAAGCCCCAATATAGTAATATACAAAACAATAGTCAAAACTAAGTATAGCCATGCATATGCTAGGCTCTGGTCTGCGGTGGGTTATGCAGGCATAATAATCCATTAATTTCCATATGTGATTCATTGGGATTTATGGGAGGATAGAGGAGAATGAAAGTGTAAGTGCCTCTATGCCGTATGTATGTACATGTCTCTGTAGGAATTGGAATTGGAATTCTCTTTTTTTATCGTTGTGCAAATTGTATATATGCATCTAGGTTACGTCTTCTTGGAGGATTTTGTTTGTTGATTGTGGATGGACTGTGTGTGATACTGTGTGTAAGTATATGTATGTATGTGTGTGTGTGTGAGTCTGTCCCATTGCCGTGTGACCACCATACTATTTACAAGGGCCGCTTTATTCCTCTAACTGCTACGGTCTTCCACTATGACTACTATTATAGGCGCACAGAGAGAGTGCATAGAGGGCTGTGCATATTAGGGGGAATTGGATGGAAGATCAAGAATAAAAGATGATATTGTAATAAGTTGGTTACGGGACACCTTCACCTGATTTTTGCATGTCTTCTTTTCGCTTTTGTGCGGAGTCAAATTGGTGGAGAGAGATGATGAGATGGGCGAACTCTGAATTCGTCTCGATGGTTCCTCTTTACTACTTAAAAGAAGATGGACTCGGAGGTAGCTATGTTTTTGATCTGTGGACACTCGTCCTGATCAGTTCTCTCAGTTTGTAGCTCCTCTGCTAACTCCACAAACACACAGGACCTCATAGGCCAACATTGAGGTTTCCCTCTCCCATCCCCAAAAAACCTACAACAACAAATATAATACATAATAATAATAATAACAACAAGAACAAAAATATAAAAATTCTTCAGCCCTTCTTTCCTATTAGATGGGTTTAAAATAAAATTATTATTTTTTGAAAAAAAATCTTTTATTTTTTTACCTACACTAATCATTGTGCTGCTCACTATCCATTCAATTTTGAGTAAAAATTGAAGATTTTACCTCCAAGTTTCCAAAAGTCCGGGATTTTTATTTTTTACTATACAACTGTGTGCGCATTATTTTTTGAGTGTTTTATTTTTTTATAAAAAAATATTTTGTATTTTATTTTGGTATTTTGTCTCTACTCGCTCAACAACAAGTGGAATAAGTGTGTGTCCAGTGTCCATGCGATTGGTGTCAAGTTAGGGAGATATAGACGGTCAAGCAAGTTTGAAGGTGAGTTGTTTACATATAATTATATATCGGCTTTTTATATAGATGGTTTGGTTTTTGACAGAAATTGAAAGTTTGAATTTTTTGGGGGATTTTCCAATTTTTGCCGGGAAATTAGCTTCCTTTGATTCTGTCTGGGGGCACTCGTAAGCAAAGCGACATATAGACCTATACACCTCCTATATACCCTATATTAAATATATCAATTTCCTATTGCACTTATTGCATGCAAATATCCGAATACCACCCGTCCATTAAGAAACCCGGCTATTTGTCTGGCATTATCACTCCGGGACTCCCGGTATTTTCAAAAATTTATTCTCATCCATTTCCAAAAAGTTATTTTTTGACTGAATTATTTTCCAAAATTTAATTTAGAAACAAGGCCTCAAACCACGAATTTTTATCATAATTAAAACTTGAGTATCAGTATCCCTCAGTATCGAGCAAGTAAAGTATCGCTATCGAAATTCAATACTACAAAAATAGCAACACGATACCACATCCCTAGTAATTACCAACTAATTAGAATGCTAAATTGAGTGAGAAAGCATTGTATGAAAAATGAGACAAAGTGTGTCGTTCCGTGGACACCCATGAATAATCAGAAACAATAAGAAAACTTTTTCAATCGTATAATCTGCGTGTGCTACTCCCAGGGTGAGACATGGGTGAAGCGATTACATATATAAAGATGTAATTATTAAGTTGACAGGTATATACAGACAGAGTACAGGTGCTGGATTTCCAATACGAAATATCCAAAAAAATTCAAACCTATAAGAAATGTAAAATTAGGCAAGTATATTTCCACTGAGAAGTTTGCACTACTTTTACAGATCAAATTACATTGTTGTTGTTTTTGTTGCTGTGTAGGAATATTAAGCGTAAAATATTTAGCAGCACTTACGTAATCAAGAGACGCAAGTGTACTATGTACATTAGTATAGGTAATCATAAAGGAAGGAAGCAATTTCAATCACATGCAAGTAACTCGGACGTAAGAAAAAACGTAAAGATTGCATTGGGTAAACATGAGGCTGTTTTCCCTTTGTTAATAGATAGGGAATGCTGAATAGTATTGGAGCACGTGCTAGTCATTTTACCGCTACGAACGAAACCAAACGCTCTCTCGTCACGTCACGTTTACTCTCACTTATCATATATTAGCATGGCGATGATGGCATGGCAGTATAGTTATACATAGGAGTACATACCACAAAGTATACCTGCCTAACCAAGTGCTATTTATCCTTACTGAATAATATGAGCGTTCACTTTTTTTTGTAAGACTTTTTGGATGCAAATTACATTACATTCCTTTTACTGATATAACTGTATCTTGTAATACTCCTCCTAAACCAGTACTAGTGAGTTAATACTCAGGTTATGAATTATGCTGATTAGTGAATATTTGTGGGCCGTGAAAATTTATTTATTGACTTATTAGCCATCCACACTCAGAATCTCAGCTGGGGTGATTTATGAGCATTTGCATATAAATTCATAAGGTAATGTAATATAATGTAACGATGTGACAGACCTATTATGAGTGGACCGTGGACGGCACGGTAGTAGTATATACTGCGTGATTTAATTTATGAGCTTGAGCTAAATAGACCCCAGTACCAGCACCATCACCAGCACCAGCAGTGGTATTGGTATTTTGTGGCATTGTGGCTTAGGTTACAACTAAGTGGGCATTATGGTCAGACAAAAGATGCAAATTACTTAGGACTTAGTACAGGACAGTTTTAAAAACGTCTCATCTTTTTATTTGTTATGGTCACACTCAAAGTTCCTATTTCAAAAATTAGCCTCTCACTCACCTAACGTGTTAAGTACGTAGGTAGATTGCTTATAACAGGTACACTCAAAAATTATTTTTAGTGGTTTCTTTCTCAAAGTTGAAAATTCTTTTTTTCTTATACATATATTTAGATTAGACGGTTCAAATGTTCTATTAAACGAAAAAATTCTTGTTTGTACATAACCTTTTGTATGTATATTAGGCGTATAATTTATTCGTTCTCGTTGTAAGCATAGGCTCAATTTTTTGTAGCAATTCTTTCTACATAAACTAGCACAGTATTGCGTGGTAATGAAGTAGAAAGGGCCTACTTACTTATGGTTCTAGTTGTATAGGATAGCTCAGCAATAAGTTTTTAGTTGAATGTCAAGATGGTTGGTTGTTGATTTGATTTGATAGTCTAGCCTAAGCTTATAATAACCACAATATATTTTACATCGGTCAAGTTTTAATTTCAACTCCCAAAAGTCCCAAGTCATAACAATGATAATTTGCAACTATTTTAACGCGTTTAAAAATCAATTTGTTGATATGACAGAGTTTTTCGAAATGGCAGTGTATAGTAATATAGTATATAATTAAATTAAGGATTTCTTTGTCTTGCAACAGTCAACAGTGTAAATCCAGCGTTAGGTTTTGAGAGACAAAGGATGAGATTTGATAAAAAAATGGTTTGATGATCGGCTAAATTAGATAATTTGAAGAGGTACACGAAGCCGACGCCAAAGCCGAAGCTGAGAGTTAATGATGATTCTCCCTATAGTAAAAAAAATAGTAGTGAATTAAGTAGTATATTATCTGATAGTACTGATACTTTGTTCTTCCCAGAATAAAGACTTAAGCAAAGTATGTACCTAAGTAGATTTCTGCATATATTCACATAGCATTTGAAGAAACTTGAAGAAACACAAACCACAAAAACGCAAACGTTTTTAGCGAGGTAGAGAAAAAAAATGTATATAATTATACATTGCACGTGTGGAAGCGCATTAAATAGATAGACCATAGGTACGAAAACGAAAAACGAGACACGAGACTCTGACTATATAGTGAGACCAGACCACCCTTCATAGATGTATAGGAATTGCTTCGAAATTGGCATTGTGTTATCTTATCTATCATATATACACAATATACAAAGATACTTATTTAATTATGAGTGTTAAATAGCTAACTATCCTATCAGCAACCAATTTATATTACAGAAACTGAGGGTTTGCATTCTACATGCAATTTTATACATATTATACAATGGTCAAAAGAATTTCTTTTTATGAAATTTAACATTCACCACAATCCACAATTGATATGCAATCTTTTCCTTTTTCCTTTCAATGTCTTCAAACCCTATCATGACTATTCTATTATTCCGGATTTGCTGAATTGATTTGGTTCTTTGGAGAATCACATAATTGGGATAGCCTCAAAAAAACTCTATAAAAGATTTTGATTGAAATTTTGACATTCTGAAACACGTACTTGCTAAGTAAAAGATACAATAAAAGTAACAGTGCAGTGGTCCAACAAATGTTAAAAACTGAATCGAAGTTTTCATACTTGATTGCACAGGACACAGGAATAATCTACCTAAAGATTATTATTAATCTGTAAAATTAAAATATTACAATAATAATGAAAATTGTTAAAGTAATTAAAATGTGTACACGTCACTAATAAGCCAAAGTATCTAAAATTCAATCTTTTACAAAGGCGGGCCACTCTACTTATACTTAGTGTATGCTATGAATGCCTCGAAGGAAACGAAAGTCAAAGTCGAAAATCATAAATGTGTCCAACAACAACAATAAAATATGTACAAAAGTTAAATTACATAATCATATAACTAAAGGCTGACACTGATTACTTGCTGAGTATAATTTCAAATATAAACATGTCAAATCGTAAAATGTAATAACTAATCTAAAATAATGAATAATCATATAATATACTTGTGTATAATCTTTAGGCGCAGAGGAGGACCTAACAATTGACGTGGAGCATCATGAGCGGTGTTCAACGTGTCTTGTTTGTCTGCATTAATTTGGTAAGTTTGGTCTACCTTGTTTTGTTTTGTACATATATACGAAACAACACTCTCACAATTTTTCCTTGTATCTTCTTCTTCATCAATTCAATGATATAAAAATCAACGTCGTCCCTTTTGAAAATTTAAATCTAAAAAATATGTACAAATTGAAATGTATATTATGACAATTAGATAATTAGAATCCTACATCACGAACAAATTATTCCACAGGACTATCTCTATTATAGATATATTAACGTATATTCTCAACAAATTATCTAAAACAAAATCATCGTCAACGTCGGTCGTCGTCTTCGTCGTCGGTGGAATGTGGATCGATTCTCACAATCACAAAGTTGAACATTTTCGATTTTATTCCTATATACATCCACTTAATTGGGCACCTATAAACAAAGCAACTTTTGCTCTATATTTTTCGACATTTGCATTTAATTTCAATTCTAATAATTATTTTTTATCCAATTTAATTTTTGCCCTCGATAAAATTTAGTGAAAAACTTGAAAAAATATATACTATACAGAAATATTACAATAAATGACTACGATTACGAAATAAGATCAAAATGACTCGTAATTTGAAACAAATCAATGATCGATGATTTCCCCTTTCGATTTAATCTTGACTCGTTCAAAGAAAAAAAGAAACGTCAATTAGGCTATCAAACTGTAATCCATCACAATATTCAAGGTATCGATATCGATACCGATGCGATGATTCAAAAGTAATATTATGTAAATGTGTTCTGCAAAAAAGGACCGTACTTAAATTCATAAATGCAGAGAGAGTGCATCTTTATAATAAGCAGGTAGCAATATATTCTTTTTTTTTGATACTCCAAAACGTTATTATTACTGCAACAAAAAAAAATGTATTCATCTAGAGATGTAGATAGGTACCTAGATACTTTTATTGAGTACTATTTAGGTATTACTGTAAGCTGTAAGCTGTAGGCTTGTAATCCATCGAGAAATCCAGACACAGACAGACAGAACTGTACCCACCTACTTGCGTACATTATACTCCGTCCATCACATACTACTACTATCATCGCATCGCGGTAGCTAGTGATTACGTTGCAATTAAAGAGTAAGCGTGCTCAATTTAATTCAATGTTCGTGCAAGTCCAGCCCGCCTAAGATGTACTACTTGTACACTTTCCACCCACCATCACAACACACATACAAAAAAAATTATAATCCCTCACAATTTATGATTTAAGACAAAAAGACAATAGAAATACCTGATATATGCAAAAATAATGCATAACTTAGCATAACATGACATATAAAGTATGTAGTAGAGAGTATTTACTAGGATTAGTATGGCAAAAGATATTATTATTATTAATATGGCAACTACTATATGGTACTGGTTAGCTCATAAAGGTGGACGGTTACGGTTACGGTAGCCCTATTGATTACATAGCTGAACACACTACTGCTGAGAGTGCGAACCCATATTCAGCTAACACTTCTTTTTCCTTTTTGAATGATTATTTATTTGGCTAATAATTACCTCATTCTCTATGTTTTTCTCACTAGTGAGTTCTGAGACTCTTCTGCATTCTGCAATGAAATTATTCTAGATATACAGAGTACAGAGTACAGTTCATGTAGAATTTATATCTATAGAAGGATTCAATTAAATAGCAATAGTCATAATAAATAATTAATATTTTAAACGTACATAATATATTTTTTTAAACGGACACTAAAAGCTCACTAAAATACATTGAGCCGTCTATTCGAGTTTGTTATTATATGGAGAGAGAGAGCAGTGGAGATAGATAGGTAATTTGAAGAGGTTTTTTGGGTAGTTATAAAGGATTCTCTAAATATGATGAGATGAATAATTATTATTGTACAAGTGTTTTTTCTCTCATCTCTCATCGGCCTCGGATCTCTTGCGAACATCAACATCAACATCCACATCAACACAATCTCTTTGGTTCTGCTCTCCCCATGCACAATGTACTGAGTACATAGGTAGTTTTAGACGTTTTAGTTGAGAGTTGAATGAGACATATGTAATGGATGCAACCTGTGGAGGCGTTAGAGGTTAGGATCATCATCTACTACTGATACACTCTGACTAATAGCATACATGTGAAGTGCTTATTATGGACTATATGGGCTCTGTAAACTGTACAACGTGTACCTTATTGTCTCGATATATATCGCCTGTTGTACAAATTATACGTCAGATAGGATCTATATATATATATACTGATATTTTTAATAAGAATTATACGATATAAATTTCCATTTTCCATAAGACTCCCGTCACTATTGACTCCTAATCATTTAATTGCGCAGCGTCAGTCTTTTTTATTAAGTATTTTGGATGCCTATACATATAGTGTGTGATCAGAGGCTTTCTGTCCTGTCGGCGAGTGGAGGTACACATGTAGTAATGTAGCAACAATTTTTTCTTTTATTTATTTATTTATTTATTTACTGACTAACTGACTGTATATATTATGATGCTTAATTATCAACACATTTTTCTCCAAGCACGTCCTCCTTGTAAATATATGCAAGTGCCAAAATATATTATTAAGACATGTAATAGTACACACTGACGAAGATGAAAACAAAAACCAAGAGACGACTCCTGACACTGACTGAGACGGCTTCAACCGCGAGTCATAGTCACCATATAAAAAACTCCGTAGGACACGAGACACGAGACACGAGTCGAATCATGTTTCATCTCATCATCCAGCCAGTGCTCAGAAAAAATAAAAAAAGAAGAAGACTTTGCCATGCTATGCCGCTATATCGCTATCATAATATCATATAGCACGGCAACGGCAGATGAGTACAGTGCAGTACAGTAGAAGTTAGAAGGCAGCCTCTGCCTGTACGATTTTGACGATTAGCCTCACCCTCCAACTTATGTTTACTTAATTGTGTACAAACAGAGACAAAATATAATTTCCTAATTATTATTATGACCCTCTTCATCCCTCCTCTCCTCTGAGCAGAGCTACACACAAAGTATATAAGAACATGCACAAGACCTAGGAGGCAATTAAGTAAGGGACGACAGGTTAGCAGCGTCTAATTATATTTTTTATAGTCTGTTTATTCTTGTAAACGCATGGCTATACGACATATATACGACGATGACGAAGAAGACAAGTAGAAAAAAAAGGTATTTTGAAGATTAATGTTCCCAGTTTTTTTTTAACTGTACTTCATTCATTCATAATTTGAATTTCCTTTTTCATGGACTCACAGGGACAAAGAGAATATCAGAAGAAGGAAAAAAAATGACAAAAAAGTAATAAATTAAAAGTGTTAAAAAGATTTAATGAAGGGAAGATGGACTAGTGTATACTGTCTACTCTCTTCTTATATACGAACTTACACAATAACAAAAAAGAGAGACAAATATACTATGTATATATATGGTGTGAGCTTGCTTAACCTTTATCATAGTTTGTTGTAGCATTGCAACAAAGCGACAGACAAAAAAAAACACAAAGGAAAACTATAACTCACAAAATAAAAAATGATGAACGAACATTCGTGAGTCTCGTGGAAGGAAGCAAAGTGCCCGGGTGCATGACTGCGGACCCGTTTACACATTTAACTGTAGCCGAATGGTACTTTTAAAATGACCAGGTCTCACAGTACATTGTTGCAGATCCGGAATCTGAATTCCGAGACCGGCTCCTGGGCTAGACATGCTATTGAGTATGTTATCAGACCCGGACCAGGTCCAAGAAATGGGTCCCTATTCCAAACACTATTACTATTACAATACATACTTGCTATAAGACCTCATTTATTATTCCCAATTATCGACCAATTTTCATCCTCATCATCCTCGATGTCGATACAAAGTTGACTTGGGAGAGGTGAAAAAAAAAGAATACGAAGATGTTGAGTTGACTGTAAGTAAGGAGGTATTAGAGCCAAACATGAAAGGCACATTAATTATACTGCATATGAAGATGCTCACGGTAGTTTGTAACTTACTTAACTTGCAGTTTGTCTTACTCCACTCAAGACGACTGCATACATAAAGATGATGATGGCTTGGAAAAACTAATTGTTCTCCAAAGGAATGCATACATGGGTATATTGAATGCAATTATTCCGAGTGAACATAGTCACCCTGAGCCATATATATTGTATCATTGTGTGTTGTTCGGTCGGGACGTATCTTCTTCTTCTTCTTGAGGATGATGGTGATGATGATGCAATGACAGCATATATAATTTCCATTTTCCATACACTGTTCATTGGCTACACATCTATACACACACACACATCCAAATAGCACACACTGACTCAAGATATGACTCGGAAAGTAGCTAATTATGAGAGAGGACTCCTCTCGAGAGAGAGACTCCGTTTTGAAAAGAGTAAAGAACAACAGGAGTGCAGGACAAATTGACTGCCGTGCCATAAGTAAGGTATCCGAGACGACGACGACGACGACGACCAAGTAAGTACACAGAGACACACACAAGAGTTAAACAGTTGAGTAATAATAAAAAGGCAAATCCCATAATAGACGGATGAGAGGAGAAAACATCTTCATTTAATCCCTCTATGAATATTATCTTCACAGTTTTAAGCAACGTACGGCAAACGGCGAGTCCATGAGAGCACTCACTCTGTAATCAAAGACAAAGTAATTTAATTTGCATCAGTTAGCGATTAGTGGACGAAGATAATAGAGTATTACTTAACACGTTCATGCTATGGTCTCTCGTCTCGTATGGTGTGAAGCATTATGAGACTTACAAAAAAATCATGATGCTCGCCATACGGACAGAGCCTGCCTGCAGTCTCTTAACGGTAACTGTTGTAAAAATCTCTGACTTAGCCAATATAATATATTAAAGGTTTAGCATAAAGGTTTATGTTTGGAGGCATCATCATCATATTATATGATAATTGAAGCTGACTAGTAAGTGAGTATGTTCACTCTCACTCCGTCTCCGTCTGTCTCACTTTTTCCCTGTGTGTAGTGCCTCAGACTACGTAATTTCTTGCCTTCTAATAATTTCCATTGATTCTTGTTTACCCGAGTGAAAAAAAAACTGCCTCTCAGCTTCTTGGCAAACATTAATCATCATCCAAGTAAATCCCAACACACGTCTCTACGGACGAGTCTTCTTCATAGATAGATAGACACGGCACGGCTACACAGTCGTAGTCGTAATAAGTCTCCACGGAGCAGTAATGTACATGTTCTCCTCTCTAACTGTCAACCGTGTGACAAGGAGTTACTTCATCTATCCTCCTTATTTTCCACCTGTTATGCAAAAATACTGAAATAATTAACTATAATATCTGACATCCGTGGGAGTGTAAATGTGATGGGATATGAGATATGTGTGTGCGTAAAATTATTATTGTTTTTTCTCCTTGCTACTACTACTACTGGTCTCGTATCGTAGGGCGGTAAAGATTATATAATTTTTTTTCGTACAAGTATGTGTATAGAATTACAGCAATTAG
>JAQFZE010003525.1:0-12459 GCA_034695245.1 Dicyrtomina saundersi | reverse complement strand
ATGACTTTTTAATATGACTATAGAACTTGAGATTAATATTTGTAAATATATGTAGGGAAATGGAAACAGAGAGAGAGAGAGAGAGAGGTAGGTATGCCTATGCGTATTCGTCGTGGTGAACCAACCCATTTAATATTATTATCATGACCATTGAACATTGTGTTTCCAAGTTTGTTCCACTCTGTTGTATAACCTGTCGACTGAATATATTTTATAGGCAGTAATGGAACAATTCTGCTTTCTCAATTATTATCCTCCACCTCATTCTCATTTTTGATCCATTACCTGCGCTATTTGACTTTCCTCTTTCTGCTCAAGTTTGTGTATATATATAATAGGTTAGGTACTTCCATGTCGACGAACGGTAACAGCTAGGTACATGTATATTATGAACTCTTTTATCGTTACTTAAATGTATTTTACTTTGTGCGTTATTGAGGTTTATTTAGGACGTGGACGGGAAATGTTTCCCTAAGTAATAAGTAGAGTGCAGATCACGTTACCATTAACCAATACCAGCACCAGCCCCAGTTAGGCTAATAGAATGGGAAAATAGGAACTTTACCTTTTGTAATTTAGTATGAGTTTCTTGTGTATTGGAAATGGTCTTGTAGTATTTTTCCATATGCGTATAATATACTTATAGGTTAGGTGCATACCTAATTGCCTAGGTGACTGTGACTATGGTTGATGATGCAGATTGCAGAGTGAAAATCGTTGGCATTGGAGTCCCATTAAATTCGTTTAGGAGTGGATGAAGGAGCTGCCGTAACTGTAAATTGCCAAACTCTGCAGTTCCGAAATTGTATTTTGATGATGCATTTAAATGATTTTGTATGTATTGGGGCCTAATAATAGGTTGAAGTGGAAGTTAATGATGATGGCTATGAAAATTTAATGACGCAGCGAAGGATATATTATTGTTTTCACGTATAGAGAGAGAGATGCTGCATACACATAGGGCGCGCAGGTGTTTGTTTCGATTTCGATAGTTGCAGTATAGTATAAGTAGTCGCTTAGTTTGAATAATTATTATAAACTCATTTTGTGGATGTAGCTTGTGTGTCAGGGAAGGTAGAGGCACAACAAAGAAAGTTAAAAGTTATGTAGCACTACAGCCATATAGGTAAAGGTAAGGTAGTTAGTTATATTATGGCCTTACCTTTTGGTTCTGTGGTCGATGTCGATATGATATTATATTATGACCTGTCCAATTGTTCCTCTCGTCCTCAGTCAGACTCATGCAGTACCTCGAGTGAATTTACAATATGCACACACTGCCTTCATGAATGCGGTAAGTGAGCTCGATGGCGAGTGAGTGAGAAGTCCTAATTCCATCTAATTATTAGTTACTTACAGCCTCAACTTGTTGAAGCTAAAGATTAGTTGAATTAACGAGAGAATAAGAGAACAACTATACAATATGTAGATATGAGGACTAAGATGCATGTGATGTGTGCATTCACTGTCGCCGATTATGAAATGAGGTTACAGATTATACAGACTGAGAATATTAATATACGGCTGCATGATAGCTGTAAGCCCTAACTGACTGACTGAACATTACCTATACTACTACTGCTATATACATAATGGACTGTCTCTCACTCAGTCTGTAATGAAAAAAATATTTAAAAGTCTGTAATGCAAATATTTATTTTAAAAAAAGAAGAGATTCTGTAAAGAGACACGACGACGCAAACAGAACAGAAGTTAAAAGTTAATTAGAATTGAATAATATTTACAAGTTATTTCTTGTCTCTATACTCTATATCCAAGTTGTTGACATGTCCAACTCCACAATATTTGTTTGTGTTCTCATAATATGATCACGATCAGCGTTGATGTTTAAATTAATGCTCTCCTTCGTTTTTTGTATTCGTATTATTCAGTCAACAACACCACCACCACCACTCCTAATAGACGAATTCCAATTCCAATACCAACTCCAACATGTTTTGAGGTTTCTCGACTGCTCTGCTGTTCCGTGTAGCTTTTAGTTGTAGTCGATTAGACTATTTAGTTTCTAAAACATCAGTTTATTTTTCACTCGACGCAGTGCTACTTACTTAGGCTTACATAGAGAAGAGTGTTGACTGAACTTAAAAAAGTTGGGGTAAAAAATATAGGGCACAACGACAACCACATCAGTTTAAATGAAATGTAAAGTATAATGTGTAACATAGGCCAAAGCCGAAGCCAAAGCTTTCGAAAGAAAATCGAAAGAATCTCAAACCGCATGCTACTTATATGCTCCTGCTAACTCTAAACTGTAGGACACGTTTGGATTTCGAGAACCTATTTTGAGCATCTAAAAATAAATTGTTTTTGCATGTATACTCAGTATTTTTTTTACGATGGTCCTACGTATATATATTGAGAGAGAAAGACGACCGAAATACCGAAATTATCATTATCTGATTTGCAAGCAACCTTTTATAGTTGAAGAATTTTGTTTGTTAATAGCTATTCGCGTTCTTGTACTTGACACATTGAACGTATTCAAGACATTGCCATTGATTGCATTTCGGCCCCTTATTATTATTGTTTGTTACACATGACCACATATTACATATAGAGACCTATGGAGAGTCGAGTACTTCCTAATTTGGAATTTAGGTGCGAGTATTTAAAAAGTCAAATTCGAATATAAAACCCAGAAGCCAGAAAGAAGGAGGTAGTTACTTTTAGGTGGTTTTATATGTATCAAGAAAACGTAGCGTTAGCTACTCCATAGTCATTTTTTTACGTCATGGCTCATTCTTGTCCATTGTTATTGCCATCGACATCGACATCATAATTTTATTATCTATATATCTCGTTTTCATATTCATTTACTGTATTTTCTACTGAGATGAATAAAGAATTATTGTTGTAGTATAATTAATTATTATTACCGACTTGCATGGAAAAGGGAGAAAATATTCTATCGGACACGGAGTTCGTACGAGTGAAAGAGTTACAAAGTTAAGTAGGTGGGAGCCGTCAATGATACCTCAATACTGACTAGTGAGGAGTAAAGTGAACAAAGGGTGCTGTTGTCTTGGCCGTAGATAACAATATAATATTATTAAATCCACCCTAGTCTGTGTGTCTGTAAGAATTATTCTAAATAGTACATATAGGTGAGAATAATACATTCCCATTATAATATAATACTCTGTAATTATTTTTTTTTCTCGGCCAACTTGCATGTGAACAGTATATCTCCACTAGCCATCCATCCATCCATCCATCTGATCTGTAATCTTTAGCGTCCAAGGATCTTTCTTTCCTTATTCTTTCGTTTTTCTGTCTGTCTGTTCGTTATCATTATATTCATGTCGTGATGAAACTCAAGACTTTTCTTGCGGTTTTACTCATAGTCATTGCACGAGGACACTGCAGACTGCAGAGAAGGTAGTCTACCCTCACTAGTCAGAACAACCGTACGAACGACCAACGACGACGAGCCAAAGGAACCGACCTAGCTCTAGAATAGAGATATTTTGTTAGTTTCTCATTATTTAAAAATTTAATTGCAGTATTATTATTGCTGCCAACTGCAGTTGACATGCAGTAAGACATTTTCATTTTATTTTTCTTTCAAGTGTGTATGTAAATTCTTCAAGTCTTGACTGTGTTGTATAAATTATAGGTGGTGGGGTGAGATGGTGGTCTCGTTGGGATTGATACAGATAATAACACTAATTATTGTAAAATATGGGTAATAGATTTTCTGTTTCTACGAGAAGAAAAATTACTGTTGTTGCTATGTGTGTTGCTTCAGTATGTATTCTATTAGAATTGTTCTGAGTCATAATAATTATTGCTAGTCAGTCAGCCAGCTCGTCAGACAAGCTAGTTTCTATATCTTCTTCACACCATGCAGCTACTTAGCTACTACTTCTGCCTTTATACTTTATGAGCTAGTTAAGTGAAATTATCTATTGAGTGATACGATATAGTACTTGAAATTCGTTGCTTGACTTTTTACTTGAGGTATCCCTATCTTTCTGGGAAGACTTTGGTAATGACAGGCGATGGAATAAAATAAGAGCGTTATATAGTATTTATCTCAGGGCTGAGAGTGGAGCGGTGGTATCTGGTATGTAGAGTATTTTCTTTTCATGATTGTGGACAGTGGTCTGTCGTTCCATGGTAGAGAAGTTGCAGTGCAGTGTTCCTTTCATTTGACTTGGTTTTTTGGTTTGGTAAAAGCTGGTTGGAAGTAGGAAACGTTTTACCATAAAACCTCTACGTCAGTTTGCCTTCGGACTTGAACGTTCTTGACATCCGTTTTTTTTGTTATCTCAGGTTAAATGAACTCTATATGTGTGTGAGTGTGTTGTTTCAGGGTTTCTGTTTCAGACTTTTCGATAGGTATGTTTCTTCTTCTTGTTCGTCTTGGAGAACTTTTATATTATTTCATTTCATCATAAGATGTAACTTAAGCATAAGAAAGAGCAACTTTGAGTGTTATTGGTTGGACTTGGACCCTGACTGGCACTGGTACTGGTACGAATTTAAAGCCCACACTCGATTCTTTGTCTGCATGAAGTGGTAGTAGGTATGTTACGTGTCGAGCTACTCTCACAGACATTCCTTAATTGCACAGTATATTGAGTAGTAGGTATGTAGGCGGTATGTTCGTATGTAAAGTGCATTAGTAATAAATTAAAGTTTCGTTGTTAGTGTTATGTTATGTCTGGCCGTTTAGAGTCTTGAGTCTTGAACGTATATTATGTATTATGGAGTATATTCTAATAGGATCCTTCACGAATGGGCAAGCGAGGAAGGGAAGATGATTTTAACTTATTTTTTACACATCGTACCTCACACCTTTTTATAAATGTAGTTCTGTCCTTTGTGAGTTGAGTCTTAAATATCTTACTAATAATATATCGTGCGCAGTACATCCCTTCACTTGTAAAATGGGTGTTAGGTTTGAAAGTCAATAGGAATGACTACGTGCATCATTTGTGAGTACTAAATTCTAAAAATATTGCTGTAGTCAGTGATTTATTTACAATGTGGATGTCATCAATTTATACTTTTTTGTTTATAGATCTTGAATTAAAATGCATTCGACGGAAGTAGAGCCTGAACCCCATGAAGTTTTTCTTGGGCTAGGGCTATTAATTGCTGAGAGTCGAATACCAGGCCTTACACCAAGAGGATATGGAGAAGGTCCACATTGTTCGCAGTATCTACAGAATAATGCCAAAGGTCACTCGTGTCTAGCGGACAGCTATTTGGTAAGTTTTTAGCCTCGACTTGTTTAGATTGGGATTGAAAGAATATTGAGAATACAACAACTGATAAGTATCTAAATAGGAAGTTCACTCGCGAGGCTAAAATGTAAGTAAATGAATGCGTGGAACGTTGGATATGATACGAGATTGACATGTTTACATAAACATTTACAGTGTAAAATACAATTATTGTAATATCAATATTAGCGTTTTGAGACACGAATAATATGTTTGAACTTTGAAAGCTTACATTTTAAAAGTTTTCAGATTCTAATTATTCCAATACTATAGTAATTGACTTCGTTTGACGCTGATGATGTTGTATTAAAATGTTTTTTTAAATTTTATGAACAATTTTCAGTGTATTCGTGAGGAAAATTTTCGGAAACATGTGGGATTATTGTGGGGCAATAATGTACCATTGTGTATTGAAGTTCTACTTTGCTCGGACTGTCAGTGTGGGAAGGATAAATCAACATCCGGAGAGGTATCTCCTTTGCCAGATCCAGCTTATGTATTGCTGGAACAATGGACTATAACTGCAACATCTAAGAGAGGCGCACCGGAGAGTTCAAGAGCACCAGCTGGTCGGAGTTTACTTCAAGCAGTTCGCTCATTTCTTCATTTTTCACAGCTGTCTGCGTGGTTATCTTTGTCTAAGGGAGAAGAGCCACGGTACATTATGTATCGTGTCACAATGCCAGGAGAAGATTTTGCTTCCAAGTTTGTGCGAACACCTCAAGATCATGAGTTCCCAGTTGCAAATGTCAAGAATACGACTATGAAGGTGAGAACAAGTCCAAAATTCAAACATGCACGCTTTTTAGTAGTTCCGCACCCTGAGTGTGTTAACTGAATTCCTTCATTCCTCATTCCTGCGTAAAATGAGCTTATTACTATTATGTACACAGAGCTTTGATGAATGAAATGTAAATGAATTTTGCGTGTGTTTAGGTGCTGGTTAAATCTCTTCCAAGATCCGAGCGAATTCCTCACATACTTTGTTCAAACGCCGTTTGTCCTGTTCGAGGTGGTAAAAGGTCACCGATGCTAAGTGAGTCGCTGCTGGATCCATCTCCTCTTCCAAGACGTTTTCAGAGTCCATCACGAGAGTCGCCAGATCATTTACTTTACATTCCTCGACCGACAACTATTGACGACCGTCTCCCGGCGGAATGTACTACGCCAGGAAAGCACAACTGTACTCAGGTAATTTAGATCTTGTTAAAACTAAATTTATATAAATTTAAGGTCTCCTACTCAAAGGGCGTTGATCAATATTTGTTATTATATTTGTCAATTTTCTGAAATTTGCAGGATCATGATGAAGTACAAAATAGCTCAGGGTCATACAATAAAGCGCGCTCATCAAATTCAACTCGGATATCAAGACGGGACTTATTCTTACAGTCAGTGACAAATCGGCTCTGTCCATACCCGCAACAAGCAACTTTGCAACCTCCACACCGTCAAAGTCGATTGCAGAATGAAAATTCAGAGCGGGGCACATTGTCAACCAGTTCAAAACCCGGCGAAGTGTTAGAATCATCAGAGCATGTGACAGCTCCGAGATCTAATGCTTCTAGCAGGGACGTATCTCCAATTACAACTAGTGATGAAGATTCAGATATAAATGGGAAATCGAGGAATCGACCAATACCAACTTTGCACGAAAAAATCAAATTCCGAAAATTCCTTGATTCAGCTGCATCCATGGTATTTCATGGGAAAACTGGGCTTCCACTGACGTCAAGTCCAGCCCCATTGCGCAAAGGAAAGGATAGATTTGACTTTGACTCAAGTTTAGTGTCGCCTGCTCACATAAAATCTGCCATTAACAAGAACAAATATCAGTGTCCTCCAAGGTGAGCACAAAGTTACTCGTTTTTCATCGACGACTTCCTTGTCTTCGTCGTAAATATGAGGATTGCTCAAACATTAAACTTGACATTAGTACTTCTCAGCACTACAGAACATGTAATTGAAGGAATAATGAGTAATTTTTAAACTATTCCAGATCTTCGGAGGCTTCTCAGGCACTTTTAGGATCATTTGAGGAATCAGTCTTAAATGGTCGAATAGAGCCTGTTTCCACTGTGGAAGGGTTTACAGCAGAGATTGGGGCTAGTGGGTCATTCTGTCCGAAACACCTTCATGTTCCTGTCACCGTTTTCTTCTACACGTTTTGTGACAATGACAAAGTTGCTACTCCGTATTTGGTAATTATTTACTTCTACTGCTATGTTGCTCGTATTTTACAATAGAATCAAACAATGGACTTTAAATAGATAAAAAATTTAATCATGTCATTTAATTGGTAGCAATTAGGTATAAATAGCTCTAATTTATCAGCTGAAGTATTACACTGTCTGTATTTTGCAGCACTTGAAACTAGCTTGCACTTTAAAGTTCTTAATAAATTAGTTCAGATTATTTGTTCATCAGTAAGGCCATATAATTTCCTAACTTTACAGGCAGCTTTCTAGTCAGTTTTAGTTCTACTAGTCACAGCCACTACTACTACCAAACTAATATGTTAAGCTAAAATTTTGCAATGTTTAACAATTGCTCTTCACAGACAGACAGATATCCTTGTCAGATGGCATTGTAATTTTACAATACTTTTTATAGATATAGATTATTGCTGCACACATTGTAAGCACTTTTGATAGCAAAACAACAAGCGGAAAGCCTGTGTACGAAACGGTGTTTGCTTATATTTTATTATCGAGAGGGGAGATTATGTTGCCCTCCTTTTTCTATGTCGGTCGGGCAATTTTAGATTTTTGTAGTAACTGTGCACATAGTAAGTGTATCCTTTGGAATGTGTCAAGGCTGTTTAAAAGTCTGATATAATAAAATAAGCTTCTATTCTAATTGAACTGTATTGTTTGATTCGCACAGGCACACATCAACGTGGGAAGAAAAGGCTACGTTGTACCAAGGAAGGGAACTGTCCAAGTGACACTCTTTAATCCTCTTCGAACTGTGATCAAGATGTTCGTGGTCATGTATGACTTGAGCGACATGCCTCCAGACTCACAAACTTTTGTTCGACAGCGAATATTATACATGCCTCTGGGAGAGTCGGATACGTCTCCAAACTCTCAGAAATGGCTCCGCTATCTCATTCATCTTCGTTTCGCAACTTCTCGTTCAGGCAGAATGTTTCTGCACACTGATCTCCGTATCGTGATCTTTCGCAAGTCCGACGCTGACACTGCCATGGGTCATAGTAACAGTGCTCCACATGAACTCCGTTCTTTCACTTATACACCCCAAAATCCAAAATATAGCTCCCGGTTCCCGTCTACAAAGTCATCACACCATGTGACCAACGGAAATAGAGCTAATGGAAATGATAAAGAAAAAGACAGGGAGGCGGGTGAATTGATAAAAGTATAAAGAGTAATAATAATGTTGATATTGTTATCTCGTATCATACACAGTTGTTGTTGAAGCAATTACAGTACGCATGCATTATTGGGATATAAACATGTAATAATGAAACTATCTAGAGCACGAAAGCAATGTATATTTAATTCTTGTTGACCGAGTCCAGGATGGACTCTGTAGTATTGAATTCGGGTTTTGATGTGAATATATTTAAAAAATATTTGTGGTTGACCGCATTGAAGATGCATCTTTAACATAGTGTATCATTAGATGGTCTGGTTACTGTTCAATAGAAGAAAAAAAATCTTAATTGAAGAAGTTAGGTAACAACCTTGTCAAGCAAAGTCAAGAATATATATATTAAGAAAAAATGAATGTATAATAATGTGGAGAGGAAATTATATTAGTCATTGTGAGTAATGATAATGATAATTGAAAATGTTACACTCTCCCATGGTATTGTAAACATATAATATCGTAGACAGTAGATTGATCGGATTAAGATCGGGGCTGGGATTTTCAATGGTGTATTAGTAATATATAATATAATAATTATATATGTTCCAGTAGTTAGCTGTGTGTATGTTTACTCGAAGGTAAGAAAAAATATCTTTCACTCTACAAAACTGTGTGTCGGGATGAAGTAGTAACTCAGAGTTCTAAACAAGTCTTTTTGATCAGAGCACCACTATGTAATTATTATCTAATTAATATTTCAAAGATGAAAATATTTCTCTCCTACTTCCTACCTATATATGAACGTGTATGTCTTTCAGTAACTAAAAAAATGGAAAGAAACACTATAACTCTACTGCGTTATGTTACTCGTGTACTCGTATCTACTAAACAAAACGTATCTAGACTTGAACTTGATTTGTATGTGCATTAGTTTTAAATAAGCGTCTAGTATTGTAACGATAGTATAATAAGTAAAATTGCGTTAGCTGTAGTATAGAAACTCGGATAGGTGCTTTACTCGCAGTTTATTTTTTTTAGACGCTCGGAACAACATTTTGTTCGTATTATATATATATAATTATATCGTACTCGTTCTCGTAAGAATTATTATTAAATAACAAGGGGGAAAAAATCATCTTCATTGTACATGGTACATTGTTTACCTAGATGCCAATGAGAATCAGTAGAGAATGTTGAAATGGGACTCGTTATTTATCCCATATGTAAATTATTGTACTGTTCGCACTCATTTGTTGGAATCGAAGAGAGTCGTGAAAATGTATAGAGTATCGGTAAATCGTGGATTGGATTGAATCATTTTAAATGACATTTTGACCGCATAATTACATTGTGTGTAGTGAGACCTCAATAAATTAGCACGCACGCTTGTCGACTGCGTTGCAAGCATCTAATAACAAAAACACAAGGTTGAAAGGAGCATCTTAATTTATTGGACAATTCACAGCCCCTATCATCAAACTCTTGGGACATCTTTCATCTTAAGTATCCTAAAATATATCACTATACAATCAATTTGTTTTCTTTCTTCTCAAACTGTGCTTTTAAAAAAAGCCATCATCCTTGAAGCTATACATAGTTTTTTTTTGGTTTTTTGCTTTTTGCAAGGTTTAAAAGTTGATATGCATGGACTTGGCATTGGCATTGGTTTTTTTTGTCAGAAATTATGCGTAAAGCATGAATAACGCATACATAATGATAATATGTAGGTACATACTATGGCGAATAGAAATATTTGGGAACAACAATACACAGTACTTACTATAGAAAATTTGCACAAATTATTAAGCTACCATCACTGTTGAATGTCATTTGTTTTTGTGCATTTTCATGCAGCGTTTTTCATTACATATTATAGTATCTGCAATTTCTATCTTAATTTTTAATGATATTGTAAGCTGTAGTCTCTACACGTTGGAGATTTTAGTCATATTTGGGTATACCAACCATAGCAATAAATATTTGATGCTACTATATTATAGTGACTACATATTAAAGTAAAGGCACAGATCCACAGATGTACTCGCTCGTAAGCTTTACCTTGAAAATGGCACATCATAATAAAAAGTCAAAGGCGTACGCTCAATATTTACATGTTCTTACAACGTGATGTTATGCTATCCATACGCTTTGTTCAAAATGCTTCAACATTATCCTATAACTTTTAGCAAGGCAACGTTAATGGATATTTTAGATTTCTGAGTGTTTGTTATAATATGAAGTTATATATAAATAGAAGTGGATGGTATATTCAAGGCTATATTTTAGTAGTAGTTGTTGCTTTATGGCTGCGTACAGGAAGCTAATTACATTAGAGTGCCATGGTTCATATTCATGCGGAAAAAATTAGCTCAGTTAAATCTTACGCTCAGGACGACGCATATTCAGAAGCCTGATTCGGCACTCGGCATCAACTCAACTATGCGTGTGCGTGTGAGATTGTAGTTAGAAGCTTGAAATTATAGTCAGAGCATTTTTATTTTAAGAGCTCGTGTTCTCATTTTACTTTTCCTTGTTCTTGTGCCCAGCCACACAACAGCCCATATATGTGCTTGTGATAGTTATTGAAAAAACAAAGTAATAACAATAAATATAAACAAGACATGAAATGAAAAGCGTCAACTCTATAGTCTGTTTATGCCTCTGTGTGTGCTCGCTCCAGTATGAGAGGAAAGGATGAGACTGTTACGATTATAAATATAGTATTGATTGAAATACACAGAATTACAGAATAGAATTTTATTAAATTAGAATGAGCTAATTTGGCATTACTAATACTGAGAGTAATTTGCAAGATCTTTGTCCATTTAATTGAAATCATAATCGAGCTTTCGGAATGTATGTTATGCTTTGAGCACCCTTCTGATGTCCATGACCATGGACTTTAGATCACTTTGTGCCCAACTACACACTATTACCTAATACATAAAACATATGACTCACTCTAATTATTCATTGGACTCGATTTGGAATTTAGAATGGAAATTTAACTCAGAGACGACTGATTTCTTCCCTCGGATGGTAAAAACCAACACTTTTTTTTAGATTTGATGTTAAAGCTTCAGCATATATTATGTGGGTGGGTGCAATACAAAAACGAACCTGTTGACCTCCACTTGAACTGCTCACAGATGTGTGTGAGACTGTGAGAGTACAGCAAAGCTTGAAATATTGTAAAAATCCTTGCTTACTTCCGACCTCATAATCTGCGTAAATTCTTATTCCGCTAGCAAACATGCTGCTGAAGCCATACAGATAGTGAATGATACAAACAATGTTGTGACAAAATAAAAGCGAGTTAGGTAGGTGTAGGCTGATAGCTACTTATGGATTTAGCTTTCTCAATCAATATACTATAGAGGTAGAAACAAGCTCAATTAACGTACGAAACACAAACTATTTGAAGCAGACAAATCCCTCTGCTTTCAACAATCATTATAAATAATTGTTTATTGAAAAAATATATTTTTGAGAAATTACAAAAATCAGTAATTAATAGCATTAATTTAAAAAAAAATGGTTTGCACTGTCTTATAAAGTTAAAGATATTATAACTTTATGTTTATTCTGAAAAGACGCTCCTTTACATACTCTAATAATATGACATCAGGGCAAATACAATAACGCACACTGATTTTCTGCATATTATTTTGTTAAAATTCTTTAGTAACGTAGGCATTAATGAACAATAGTAAATCCATTGAGTCGATTTGGAGTCAGCACACAACATTTTGACATTATTTGCAGACTTATATTGCTGAAATAATGTGTGTATTAAATATTTAATAAATGGAATTAACTAGGTACATTAGGGATCCTTTGAATGAAGTTATAAAGCTCAGCTTGGTACTAC
>JAQFZE010003524.1:0-12462 GCA_034695245.1 Dicyrtomina saundersi | reverse complement strand
GATTTATGAATTTTGTATTTGTGTACCTACCTACTTTAATGGCTTTATTCTGTGTGTAGTAGGTGATTTTTTTAGTAGGTATTTGAATTCCATTTGATTATATGGAAACGTTCGATTGTAATTTAAGTCGTAGATAGTTTTTCATTTATTTAGGACAGGAACGTAATAATAACGTAGGAGTAATAAGTATTTTTTTAGTCCTTCGTAGCTGTGTGCGAAGGAGTAAAGATTTTTTCTTTGTTATGATGAGTCGCGATCAGATATAGCCAGAGTGTAAAGCACCGTGAAATTGCTCCCGAAAAATACTGATTGATAAATTGGCAAAGTGTTTATTATTGGCTATTAATGACCTGACCTGGTCACTTGATTTATTGTAAAATTAATATTAAAATTAATCATTTCTGTGTTTATCGCGACTCCCTTGGTTGTCAGCTGAGCTAATTATTAGTGCATTGCCATCGTCATTGGATTAGCATGCAATTTAGTATTGTGATTTAGTGCTGGACATTTTTTCCTAAATCATATTCTACGAACATTTAGATATTGTCTATTTACACGGCAATAGCATACGCATACTGACTCCTATTTGAACAAGAAATTAGGAGTTTGTATTCCGACTGTTTTGTTGGATCTGAATGCTTCTAACAAGGGAATGATTTTACATGTTACCCGCCAAATTAAAAACCTGCCACTTATAAAAATCAGGCTAGTTTTAAATAGCACAGATTCAAAGTAACTCGACCGCATTTTGCGTTTTCGGTCACAGTGGTCCGCCAAAGTTTTTAAAAATTCAAATTTTTAATTTTTGGCACCCTGTAGTTTGTACATTTCTTATCCGATTTTGACGCAATTTGTTTTTTTCTAATCCTTAGACCGTTTTCTCAAAAGATATTTTAGGATTTTCCAAATTCGAATGTTTTCATTTATTTTTTAAAAATCGCTTTTAAAAAGTGGGTCTCCAAAGTATTATTTTTTTGCATTTTTTTCAAAAAAATTAAAATTTTAATCGGATAAGAAATGTACAAGCCTGTACAGGGTGCCAAAAATTCAAAATTTGAATTGTTTTAAACTTTGGCGGGCCACTGTGACCGAAAAACGCAAAATGCGGTCGAGTTACATTGGATCTGTGCTATTTAAAACTAGCCTAATGTTTGTGAGTGGCAGATTTTAAATTTGGATGGTAAGATGTAAAACCGTTCCCTTGTAAGTTCCACAATTTGATTCCCCAGAATCATACAGGACAGTTAATGCAATCCAAAAGTGCAAACAAAAAAAATAGATGATCTACGGTCAACGCATCATATATTTCATTTATATTTATCAAACACGCTATTAATAACGGCAAAGTGATTAAATTGACCAAGCGTCTGTTAATTTTTAATAGTGAGACAATTGCTGGGGGGAAAATGTCCAGGGAGACTTTGTCCATTTACCCTTAATTTTGGCTGGATGAATTTTTAATTACAGCGCTTAAAATCCATTTAACAGAATCAGTATTAGAATTTAAAATTGAAAAAATCCCTTGTAATGGCGATGATTTTCCCCCCAGCCCTTTAATTTTAGAATTTCAGATTTAAAGGTACATTTGTTACTAATTTTCCTTGTCAGAAATTTTTAGCATTAGGATTTATTCCAAGCTTGCGGTTTAACAAAGTATGTATCGCATTGGATTCGTGAGCTAATACATTTTTCGCGAGAATAAAAAAAACACATTCTTATTACCAAACATTTCATAAATCATCACTTAATCTTACAACACTGCACTTCAGTAACCTAAGTAAGAGTTTTGGGGGAAAATTTTCGCTGTTACTTATCGGGGGGAAAGTGTCCGGGGGGAAACTGACCGTGGTGACAATGGTTGGGGGAAAATGTCCGGGGAGAAAATGTCCAGGGAGACTTTGTCCGGCAACCAAAATTAAAGGACTCCTATCTGACGACATTACAATAATAATATTATTTAGTATCTATAATATACCATATCTACCATTATTTAAAATAATCATTTTTGGGACTATGATCTTAATTTAAAGTTGTTGGGGAGAATAGAGTTGAAAATAAATTCTGTATGCGCTTTATATAATAACCATTGCATTGTTAAGGTTTCCTGTTATTATAAATTATTGCCTCCTAACTCCTAGGTCAGTGAGGATTTTGCCTAGCCTAACCATAAAAATGCATATTAGGCATGACTTCTAGTAAACTAATGTTCCTTTCCCGAAAACGTATTTATGCGTAGACATTCTTAACATTGCATACAAATTGCAAATTACATTGCAGATTGCATACATTTCTGGAAAGGAACAGTAGTTTATTTTAGTGATGTGATTTTGATACTGGGAGGAAAATTTCATTGGTACGGAGTTGGGAGGAAAATTTCCGAGGGAAAAGTGTCCTACAACCGATTCATACAGTGTGGCAAAGTAGTGTTGTAATGTGTTCACAAAGCAGAATTGTTTTTTTAGTTTGTGATTGTTCTATCACAGTCACAATCGAAAACCTGTGAAATATGATTGTGTACAATCGCAATACGCATCACAATTCGACAGAAACAAACAAGAACTAACATGGTTTTTGAGTAGTCACTAGTAGTGCACTGAAATTGTGGTAGTACTGTATTGTAAATTATTGTATTTACAATCACAATACTATACGCGGGGACTTCACAATAATAGTAACAATCACAATTGCAGAACCAGATACAATAACATTCCCAATATTGTGTCTTGTTTCCTACTGACCAAAGATGAGGAGCTTGAAACAATAACCTTATATATTTTGTGGAAAGAGTTTTAGCTGCCCTTTTTTTAAAATTTTTGTACATAACAGAAAAATGGGGTGTAGCTAGAGGTCATGACCGAATAACGTAATTGTTGCAAGTTCTCCAATGTGTATTTCGTTTAACACTGACATGCAGAAGCATGCGCAACCCAACTAAAAGCAATTATAATAGTTAGGGTGTATGTGGTTATTAAGTTATCGCATTAAGTTATCGCGTCAGGGGAGGAGGGGTTTTCACAAAAGCATAACCCAAATAATGACCAACGGGCAATCAGGGAAGCAGGGGAGAAGGGGTTATCACAATAGCATAACCCAAATGAGGATCAACAGGCAACCGGGGAAGGGGTTCAAAAATCTGTTTGAAATTACGTTTAAGTTTAGCTTTCCTAAGGAGGTAAATACTTCAACTTACAGTTGTTATTTAAGGACGGACTCACATTAAAAATAACAACTATACTTTATTAAATTAACACTAAAGTTATATTCGTACAGGAAAGGAACGTCCTTGAGTTTGCTAAAAAATTCTCACTGGCAATACTCAACGGTAGAGTACTCCCTGATAATCCAGCTAACTATACATACATAGGTTGTAGAGGGAGGTGTGTTATAGATTTCTGTCTAGTTCACTACAGTTTAATAAATATAGTGCAAAATTTTCAATGTCTAGACATAAATGTTTCAGATATACCAATTGCTGTTAATATTAGCATCTCTAGAGTCAAGTAGGCTCCGCAACGGGCAACCGGCTCTAAGATGAAAATTAGGTTAATCGGGAATAACATTACACATTTCAAGCTAGCTATGAACGATAATGTAATAAATTAAAGTAACAACGATAATAATGTAAACAAAATGAATACTGTTCTCACTAATCAAATGTTTAAAATAGCTAATAATCTGAATTTTGTTTCTCATAAGATATTAAAATTTACCGTGACAAACAGACCATGGTTCAATTCAGTATGTAAAGAAGCAAAGATATGCATGCAGCTGTGTAGGTCAAACTGTAAAAAACAAGGTTTTTAGTTTGGTACGCACGTAAAGTTAGAACACGCAGGCAGAAGATTTAAAAAAGTATGTAGGCAAGCTTAGACACAGTATTATGTTGAAATCAGAAATAGGCTAGCCAATATTAAAGACAGTAGTCAGTTTTGGAGCACAGCTATATTATTTAAGGATAAATCGAACAAAAATGGTAGCCACGTAAAAATATACTAATGGGAAGAGTTTTATAGCAGCGTTATTCCACCTAGATACATAAGCAACTCCTTCTTCTATGGAGTAGGTAAAGAATTTATGGATGAAGACATAAATATGAGCAACATAGCTCTTGCGATTAGACAGTTAAAGATGAAATAATTTCCGGGTTTATATAGAATATCGAATGAATTCTTAAAATATTGCCATACTGCTGGAGGCTTTAACTACTTAACCTGCTCAACAAAGTTTTGTCGGAAAAACAATGCCCATATAGCTGGTCAAAAATTCAAATTGTGACGCTTTTCAAAAGAAATGAACGTAGTAACCCAGCAAATTACAGAGGAATTGCATTGCTTAGTTGTGTTCTGAAGATTTGTGCCCAAATACTGTTGGCAAGACTGACCAAGTGGAAAACTACCCATAATATACTCCCTGAATCACAAGCGGGATTGCAAAAAACTCGATCATGCATACATTAAGTTTTCTCGCTAGCGGAAATAGTTCACAACCACATACGAATACAAGGAAGGAACGTGTATGCCCTGTTTGTAGATGCGCGTTTGACTCTATTAATTACACACGTTTGTAAGCTAACCTGTTTAAGCTACGACGTAGTACAAAGCTGATTAGAGTTATTAGGAACTTATATAATAACGCGGTGTTGAAAATTAGAACTGATCACGGCCATACGTCCCCAATAGAATGCATCAAAGGTGTGCTACAGGGTAAGCTGTTATTCCCCCTATTATTTTCTATTTTTAAGTCAGATATGGATGAATACTTTATAGCAAATAATTTTCAGGGGCTAAGTATCAACCAAAAAGTTGCTATTTTTATGCTCATGTACGCCGATTACACAGTTATTCTTGCCTACTTAAAACGGGATCTCAAAAAGAAAATCGAATTGCTTAAAAGGTACTGCAGTATTAATAAGCTAGCTGTCAACGTAGACAAAAAAATATATTTGCTAAGGGAACAAACATTAAAGTAAACTCATCTCTTAGATACAAAGGGAAAAACTTGAAAATAGTCAAAGAATATCTGTACCTAGGTGTGCTATCTAATTTGTCAAGCATGATTTATAAGGCTACAAAACGCTTTACCAGCAAAGCACTTAAAGCCAACGGATGCCTGTGGGATATCATAAGCAGAAGGATCCAACTTCCAAGATAAATCTTTTTGAATCCGTGTTAATGGCGACTTTGCTGTATAGCAGTGGAGTATAGGGCTTAAAATATTGTGACCTAATTGAGCCTGTTCAAACATAAATTATTAAATCTCTGCTGGCTCTCCCAAGAAACACTCCAGACTACCTAATAAAGCTGAAAGCTGGAAGATGCAAAATAGAAGTAACTGTCCTCCGCCAAGCTTTGCTTTATTTAAGGAAAATACTTAAGATGAAAGAATTAAGAATTCCGCGTGTTTTCTACGAGAGACAGTTCAAAAAACTGCACTTGTGCAACTAATAACTGGGTTACCCAACTGAAACGAAAACTAATTTTTCTTAGTTTTAAAGAATTTTGGAAAAATATCTTATTGACCTGGAACTCGACAATATTATTAAAAAAGCTGCTCGGAACTCGTATGAGCAGGATATGCAAAGAGCTCTTCACTTAAGTTACAATCCAAACTATATGTCGTATGTACAAATAACTTAAGTAGCTAGCTATCTAAGTAGGCGCGTTGCCATAGAAAAGACTGAAATTATGGCTCAATTCCGACTGGCAAAAATCAATAATGTGTCCATAAGAATGAAAAAAGATAAGATAAGGTTAGAAGCTATAAACTTATGTAAAGCTTGCAACTATAATGTGCCTGATACGCTGCCTAATCTTTTCTTTGAGTGTCTAGCTTTTGCTGGGGATAGGAATAAATACTTAAAGGAATATGTGACAAGTCAAAGAGATGTCGTTATTAAACTAAACCACTTATTGTTAAGAGATAATAATCAAGTGTTGCATAATACATTTAATTTTATGAATGCAATATTTAGTAAGAAAATGGAATCATTAAGATAAGATGGTACATTATTAATTGAATATATTCCAGAATGTAAACAAATAATCCGTTTTGTGTGTGGGCTTCGTTAACAAAATGCAACAAATCTATACTACTATTACTACTACTACTATTACAGGAAAGGAGTAATCAAATTCAGTCTGTTTACATACAAAAAGAAACCTAATCTTATTAGTTAGTGCATATAATGTTCATGGGGGTTGATCTAGAGCCAGCAATAACGACAATAACGATAACGACATAACGACATTTTTCAACATACCCAAAGCCAGCATCAGGTTGAGCTCAAGGTCTGGCCTTAGCCAGCAGAGGAGTCTACTACACTCCAGTACTTAAAACTATTGGGGATTTGATGGTTGTAATGGGAAATGTACCTAATCAAGAACCTTATACTGGGCAAAATGTGGAGCTTGAGAGATTGAGGAGGCTTTAATTGAATAATGTTTATTAATTTAATTTATTAAAAAGGGTGTGATGGGGTCAAACGGTAGAATTTAGTTAGAGGTTTTTCTATCACATCCGATGAAAAGGATGAGCCTGGGGAAGTAGGGATTGTAACTTGCCATGGAGAAGTTATTTGAGTCAGTAAACCTCACCTCTACGCTTCCCCGCATCAATTAAGAATCCTCACGATTTTATTTGAGTTCAGTTTTGAGTTTCTATTTGGACGGACGATAGGAGACACGGAAATACAAAGATAAAAGAGAATATTTAAATAGGATGCCGAATGACTGTTAAGTGAAGTTCTGGGTGAAAATTGAAAATAAATAATTAGGTTAAGCTTGGGCAGTTGAAACGGTTCTCGGTCCGTCTGTCTGCTTTGATGCAAGACTATCTATACCAATGAGGAGTAGATCGGCTGACGTTGAATTGCCTTCCATGTATTTAGCCGTCCTTGCTCAAGTCTAAATAATCTGTAAAAGTCGTAGAATTTTGCGTATCAAATTGTTGCCTAATTTTAAGTTGCATAATTGCAAAGTGACGTAGTCAACTACTAAAAGAGAATTGATTTTTGTTGGCTGTTCAGTTGGGAAGATTGGATCGGTTGTGGTCTGCCGCCATTCAACTACAACAACTTCGAGGAGGGCGAGTCTTCAAGGATTCGTGACTGCGTGGCTGGGTATACTGAGGACTGGTAAGAGCACCAGCCACCACCACCAGTGCCGTACGAACTCGCTTATTTATCCTTTAACTTTGCATTGACTTTTTTTCGTTGTTTTGACTTTAACTATAGTTAACAAATTATGATTAGGATTAAAAGGAAAATATTACTGAAAAGTTGACAAGTGAACCGCTGGGTCAGTAGACATAGACGAAGTTCGTTGAAATCTTTAATCTGACAAGGACGAAGTAGACATAGAAGGTCGAGTAGGCTCGACTGCACGGAGCAGTTAATGCAACTAGGCAGTCGACCCTCTCTACAACCTTTTGCATCCACCCGCTGGGTCCGAAATATTGTGGAAACCACAACTAATGATGTGAATAATTTTGCCGAATATTTATGAAAATATCATAAATTATAAGACCGCCTTTATGAATCGATGTCATATAATTTATGTTTTATCATTCCATAAATTATTATCTATCTAATGTAATGCCGTCTATTGCTATACGTTCCACAAGTGCCTAGTAATTATATAAAACTAACAGTACTTTTCTACTTTGTTGTATTTCTATATATTTATAAACCAGTGTCAGACGGCTAAAAATCAAAGGGGAAACCCCACTAGACAGAGTTTGTGTCGCCCGGGCCGGATAGGATCCCTAAAAAAGTGTGGAAAAGTCTAGAAAAAACTTTACATGACTACCTATTGCTACTCATTAACAAAGTCAAAAGTGATGGAATCCCAAGCAGCTGGGCAAACATCTTTACAACACTGATCTTCAAAATGATGACTCGTAACTCCCAAGAAATTACAGGCCCATCGCGCTTATTAACACGATAACCAAGTTTTACACCTGTATTATGTCCAATAGACTCGAGAACTCTGCTTCACAAACAATATACAAACAATATACTAGTAGCATTGACTGCATGTAATTATCAAACGAAATGTAGTGTTACGCAGCATTCAAAAATGCTGTCATCTTACACAGTTTAACTAAATGAAAACATTATTTGTGAACGCTGCCGTATCAAAATAGGCTTTACAACAAGTTATTTACGCGCATACCATACCATTTTTATGCCCTTTGGAATACTAAAATTTTGTGAAAAACGCTGGCTCGAGTGGCGCTGGTACGAATTTGGGGATTGTTGTTGGCTTATGCCACAGTAGTACATGGTCGAAATTTACTAATTCATGTGGTCTTTGTGACAGCAGCGCAGGTACAAGGCAAGGCAGGAGGAGTGCAGGTTCGAAAAGTGCCGGTAAAAAAATGTTTGGAATACAAATTTCACAAGTTATGCAATTAAAGCTCATCTAAATAAAATAAAGTATAAATAAAATTAATATGTAATATAAAAATACTTTCGCCACGTTTTGTATTGTATTGTGTTGTAATGTCTATTCAATTGTAAAAGTTTACATCGAATTTAACCAATGAATTTAAAAACCAGACAACATAAGAAATGGTAAGAGGTAGAAGCAAAACAATAACGCAGCCAGTTAATTAGCTATTAACTAATTGAATACATTATTATAATTTGTTAAAATATTTAATACAATATATAACAGATTGTTGTCGAAAGTTTACTATATATTTAGAAATGTTTTTGCGATAATTATTTATTTGAAGATCACGAAGTTCATTGAGAAGGGAGTTCCATACGAACGTTAACCTTGCCTTTACACTTCTTTTCCATGTTTCAGTGCTTGGAACTGGTCTAATGGTGTTTTTTTGAAGTAAATTTATAACATTGAATTCGTAATTAAAGCGATCATTATATTTGTCACAATTAAAACACATTACATTTCTCCAGCAAGAAAAACTCATATGCAGGACTAAGACATAATTTACCTCTGCACAGTCGTTTAAACAATTGTGTAGTTGCACTTAAATTAATTTTATAAAAATATGAATAAATAAGTCTATTAATTTTTCCTTGTAGGCTTACATAGTCTTCATGCTTTTGACAGGCCGACGTAGTGAGGCAATAATCTACATTTGAATACAAGTGAGAATTTAACAATATTTTTAACATCTCAAAAGATACATATGGCTTAATGCGGTGAAGTAAAACAACATTTGACATTACTGTTTTCTTTACACATTCAAAATGTTGTTTGAAAGTTAGGCTAGGATAAAGTGTTACGCCAAGGTAACGAAATAAATATACTCGCTCAACAATATTGCCATGACAAGACAATTCAAGGTTGCCTGGAGTAGAGCGATCCTTTGTGAAATATCATAAATTTTGTTTTATTGTAATTTATGCACAAATTATTTTCCGCACACCACACATTGATGTTTTCTAGGGACGTTTGCAGTGTATACAGCATTTCTTCACAATTTTTACCGTGACAATAAAGAACTACATCATCAGCATAAAGTACACAACTACAAAATTGCACAATTAATTGAATTGCACACATGTTATTTATGTACAGAATGAAAAGCGCTGGGCCCAGAATGAGCCCTGCGCGACGCCACAATTTAAAAAGTATTCACATAACATATAGAAATCTAGGCATATTTTAAACTTACGATTAATAAAGTAACTACATAATAACTTTAAAATAGAGCTATGTTTATTAAATTGTTCCTTCAACTTTGTTAACAATGGTAAGTGGGGCACCGTATCAAAAGCTTTAGTATAATCAGTAAACACTGCAGCAGTTTTACCTTTTTTTAAATTAATTTTGTTAAACACATCCTGGGTGACAACTTGAACTGCTGAGTGACATGAACGACGTTTTCAAAATCCATGTTGGTTGTCTAGAAGCTTCGCATCCCTTTTCACATTCTTATTGGGTTTGTGCATTCTATAGTCTAATTTGGGTGACATCGATAATGCCGAACCCCTAATCCGTTAAATTAATGTACATGTGATGTCTGGTCGGTGCAATAGTCCAAAAGGATAATTTACTTGGCATAGCTTAGGTACAACTATAGTTTATAGAGCATTTACAAAAGTCAGCCTTCAAAAATGATGTTTTTTTTGTAGGTAGGTAGATGTCAAAATTCCCCATCTGCATTATTTTCAACATTAGTGGAGTAGGAAGGCCAGAAAATTTATAAAGGCGATGCTATCATTTCTGAACGCTTCTACGATTCCTTTTCATATATTAATTAAATACACGAAATGCTTAAAGTGTGGCACGTACGGTGAACGTATGGCGAACGTACCTATCTACCTAGGTTTAGAGGCAAGTATGTATAATATAAATATGAATGAAAAGGCGGTCTGGACACCCGTTTTTGTCAACATTCATTCTAAGTAATGCGTTAATAGCTGTATCTCATGTTACGCATATCTGATTACCTAATTCATGACCTAATGACAGAGAGGATCCTTAAAATGGTAATATTTAAATAACGTCAGTTTTGCACGATCCCGGTATGCATACTAGCAACATTCCGTGTTAAAGATATCCGTTTACTAATTTCTTGAACTTATAACAAAGGGGATCTCTAAAATGGTAATGTTTAAATAACGTCATTTACGGACGATCCCTGTATGCGCACTAGTAAGATCGCATGTTGAAGATATCCGTTTACTTAATTCTTTCAATAATGACAAAGGGGACCTCTAAAATGGTAATGTTTAAATAACGTCATTTACGGACGATCCCGTATGCATACTAGTAAGATCGCAAGTTAAAGATGTCTGTTTACTTAATTCTTGAGCTAATGACAAAGGGGATCTCTAAAATGGCAACGTTTAAATAACGTCATTTACGGACGATCCCTGTATGCATACTAGTAAGATCGCATATTAAAGATATCCGGTTACTTGATTCTTGAACTAATGACAAAAGGGATTTCTAAAATGGCAATGGTTAAATTACGTCATTTATGGATGATCCCCGTATGCATATTAGTAAGACCCGATGCTAAGGATATCTGTTTAAATATTTCCAGGTGTAAAGTAATAGGAAAACAATAAATAATAGAAAGGTTAAGGGTGGCACACAAATGACGTCATCATTAATTTTAAACAAATTTTCCAGATAACACATATTGGCGATTAATAGTAACTATTAAGTCGGCCCAGGATTTAGTCTTTAGGTTGGTAGATTGCACCTTTTGTCACTCCAAATATAGCTGGAGCAATGATGTTCACTTACTATTCCCCAACTATTTATCTTCGAACGACATCCATGGCCCAACTCAACCCCAACTATTTTGGCGTTGGTTGGCCGACGATTCCCTTAAACTCTGACTACCGACTATATTCCATCAATGGGTTGCAACGGGCCAACAATATTCTGACTATTTTAAAATGCAACTTTAATTTAGTTTTAAATTAAGTAGACGTTTAAAATTTAAGTCATGCATTTAATTAATTGAATTGCTTTTATAACTAACTATCCACTATAGTTGTAATTAAGTATACATATATACCTACTTATATTTTAATTATAACTTAACTAATGTAAGCATCAATCATTGCATGTTGGAGAAGTGTTGTCTTGACTGTTATTTAAAAATTCCACGTATGTTATTCTATATGTAAACCGTCAAGCATCATTTCAACAGATCACAAGACTTGCAAACGGCCCACGCCCACAACTTCATCCAAATTGGTAGGGCAAGTTTATAACCCACGGCCATGACAATGACATTTTGTCTAAATCCTATTTGACATGCTCCTCCATTGGAGCAACTAAAATTTTTACGGGATGTATGTATTAATTTAAATTAAATAACGTAATTTTTAATACGATTTGATTGCATTAGTGAAAGCACGCCGTGTTTGGCATATACAAAATATTATTCGGGCCAAAGTCGGTTTTTATGCGTAACAAAACGATCGGCGAACGCAGTATGTTTTTAGTTGGGCCATTGTTAGGAACTGACTTTTTTCAAACTATCAATTTACGCACTATAAAATACGGTTGATCCATGGATACGCGCTGACAATTTGCCAACAGTGCACTTTAGCTTCTAGGCCATCAAAATAATTACAATATTGACTGTCTATTTTCCAACGGTTACTATTTCCCGACAAATTCGCAATTATCTTACTATTATCCAACTATTATTTTTATTTGTGTGTTATCTGGGTTGGGTCACCCGCACGTCATGTTAACCATCTAAGCAATGCGTAAATGGTAATTTTTTTCGTAGAGCGGCTTGTTTTAATTTACCCACCGTCAACTTGAATGACGTCCTTTGTGTCTGGCCCCTAAACGACTTTAACCTTGCGTACAACGTACCTATCTAGAAATGGAGGTATGTTTGAATGCTATTGTAATGTAAACGGCGGTTTTGGTTTGAAAGAAAAAAAAGTTGAAAAAATATTGAAAGTTGCTCCAGTTAACTGCTAACTGTGCAAAAACTATTCATGCGATCTTGCCC
>JAQFZE010003523.1:0-12465 GCA_034695245.1 Dicyrtomina saundersi | reverse complement strand
CGAGCGGCCATTTTCAATATGGCGGCTTAACATTGTTAGCCCCCCCCCAGACAAAAATCCTGGATCCGGCGCTGACTCACACATCACATACAATCAGTCATTGAGTTATGTAGGTAGGTAGGTACATAATGGAGATTTATCAAGACTAATAACGAGCATTAATAATTTTCTATATCAGCTCACAAATCCAACGTCAAATAGTGTCCACTTTTTGAGAGGTATGCGTAGAGACTTTCATATTTTGCTATACACAATGTGTGTACAGACATATACCAGATACTCTTGGATTTGAAATAAGCATAATTAATTCCTAATTACAAAGCAAGCCCTCCCTATAAGAGTAATTTTCTTTCTATTTTTTTTTTGTGTTTTTGCTATTTTGTTATTTTCAAATTACTTGTGTACTTTGTATCATTGTACATAGGTAATTATTGTGCTGGCAATGGCAAAGTAAATGTGTAACTTTATTTAGTTTACAAAAATCACAGAGAGAGTATTAATTTATCTCATCTTGTTTATTTCTCTCTGTTTTTCTGTGTACTTCACCAACCTATTTCAAAATAATAAATTAAAATGATTATATAGTAACTAAATGTAGGACTCTGGGGGCTGCGTAAACAAAAGAGTAAAATGACAAGCTCATTAAAATTAATTACAAGAACAATAACACGACAATATAGTAATAGAGATAATTTTAAATAGTTAAAGTGGCGATTTGTAGTCTATATTATATACTGTGTGTACTTAGTTAGTGTATATAGCTCTATATATGTAACATTATTATATTAGATTCGATATTAGATACATATATATATAATTATATGTGGACAGAAGAGAGAGAATGTATGTCATAGAAAGAATGTGCCCTACTGCTGGGACTACTGTAAGTAGGCACTGCGTATAAGAGTTTAAAATTTTTACAAGAATGTAAAAATAAAGAATGCGTTAATGAATACATAAATGGGGAGGTGAGTTCGATTAAAATTTTATACAGTGAGAATTTATTCAGGGAATTATGAAAAAATAAATTTAGGGGGAAAAAAAAACTCCAGTTTCTTCTACATACTTAATTTGTAATTTGTGCGCGTTAATACGTATCAGTATATTAGATGTTTAGAGATATTTAACGATGTCACGGGAGGGGGTGTTGTTGTGTGTTGTTCGAGAAAAGTTATGAAATCTCTCTTCTTAAACGTTAATTTAATTTGTGTTTGTTTTTCAAAAGTGTATTAGTTTATATAAATAGGGTTTCGTAATAATAATAATAATAAGGTGATGAGTGATGTTCCTGGACTAGGACTTTTGGTGTGTGGATGATGATGATGGTGGGGGATGTGGATTGTGGATGTTGTAGTTTAGATGTTCAGTGTTATGGATGGGTGTTGTTAGCTGGTGGTTCGAGAAGTTTTCAAGGTCATTTTGACACAGCCCTGAAGTACGTTCTAAATTATACAATTACGGCTACTACTACCACACAGTACTACTTTAGCTTCTCCATGTAGTCACTCATATTATTATATCTGTTTTTCTTCTCTCATTCTCTCTTTCTTTTTTGTGTGTGTGTGACAATAATGGTGGTCGTGGTGGTCGTTAATATTTATTTTGTATATAGTCAAATTCGAAATGGGATTTAATTTGTAGAGATTTAATATTATGGATTAGAGACAGGAGGGGGGGGGGGGTGATGGATTTGTGCAGAGGGAAATTAAAATAAAATTATAAATTTAATGGTTCAGTACATTGTATGTACATAATATATTTGTGATAGTCTATATGGGTTATTAATATTAATTTATTTGACTACGTGATTTTGATTTTTATCCCTCACGGTATAGATGTGTTGGAGATATGATTGGATGATATACCTAGGTATAAAAGCTCTATTAAAATTTTAGCACGAAGACCTATATAGCTATGTAGGTAGGTATAGGTATAGAGGTCCTCCATATAATTATTTAATATGTAGGTAGTAGGTATAATTATGTATCTGTGTATTGTACGGTATTCTTTGGTTATCTTTTTTTCTTTCTCTCTCATATTTTCCCCCTTGGCTCTTTGTGTGCTTATTTTTACGTAACGTATATTTATAACAACACATGGGCTGCTATAAAAAAAGAAGAGTTTTTTTTATCTTCTCTTTTTCTCTATATATTTTCTCACTAGGCAGCCGTTTGGTTGGATTTGGTTGTGGATATTTGGATATTTGGATGTGAATGCGAGGAGATATTTTGTCAGAATGTTATTTTGATTACCATCCGTTAACGAGAGTCTCTTCTTGGTGTGTTTAAAAATCTCACGATTATATAGAATATTTTTAATGTTTAATTTTAGGCCTTGCTCATGTTTAGATCACATGTGTTTCGTTCCTCTTTGATTTTTTTCCTTAAGTTATTTTTTTTCTCTTCTTTTTCTTGAGTTGAGAAACACTGTGCCATCCAGTAACGTGCATAATATACAGACAGGAGCAGAGACGAATGAGCAGATTTGAAGCAATCTTGTATAATGCAATACGTATTGAAATCTGACATTTTTAAATTGGACTGACGTTGACGCTGTAAAAATTGCGCTTGCGCATGGTTTAATTTTGATGTGGTATTTTTACTTTACTCATTGGTGGCAATTTGTTTAGAGTTTATAGACTAGGTTATAATTATAGGCTTATTATTACCAGTACCAGTACATTATACTAGTGCCGTACAGACAAGCAAAATATAAAAATGGAAGTGGTGATATGTATTAATGATAATTAGTACTCGAATTTATTTAAAAATAATAAATATTATTATGCTTGCTCCGTCTCGGCCATTAAGGAGTGCTGTGAGAGTTAGTGTATGGCTGTAATGACTCATATATTATGTACCGTATTTCCTGTGATAGTACACCTCCTATAGATGTACTTTTCAAAAATCCCGACCTTTCAGACAGGCCCTTGTACTGACTGTACGTTAGGCTCGTGTACAGCCATACAGTCGGGTGTGTATTGGACCCTCATACTATTACAAAGGCAGAGACAGAGGCCCGTTTACAATAATCAAGGATGGAAATACGGTGTGTATCACTCTTCTTCTTGCTGCAGAACTGCAGTTGGTTTGTTAGAGTTGGTGTGGTATACATTTTGTTTACGATGAGGATGACGATTAGGAATGCAAAATGCATGTGGTTGCATTTAGCTCCATTCGACAATGTTGTAAATATTTTTCCCTCTCTTACCTTGCCCTTGTCCCCCTTTGACGACTACTACTACTACTACTACTACTATTACTACTACTGACTGATACACACAGAGTACAGATTATTGAGAAAGAGAGAGAGAGAGAGAGAGAGCTGCTTGATACTTGATGGTTGAGTATACTGAGTGTGAGTTGATGATAAAAAGGATTGGAATAAATTGGAAAGGAAGAAGAAGAGGAGCCTTTGCCTTTGAGTCTTTGAGTTTCCTCTAGGACTTAATATATGTATTTAATGCCTAGAGCATCTTTTGTTCACATTTCACATCTTATTCATATATCCCTACACTTTTATACTCCATAGGATAGGCTCAGGAAGGAAGGAGTCAACAATAGCAGCGAATCACGGAGACAGGCCTGGATCTGTCGTGTAGCTTGTGGTACTGGTACTGATACTCTTGTTGTTGACGGCGTTCTGTGGCTCTTCTTCTTGAGTATTATTTCTGTATCCGTATCAGTAGTCATAAAGTGTATGGAGAAGATGATGATGATGATGCACCTTACTAGGACATATAAGAATAGGACCTACATGGTTTCTGAGATGTGTTGTTGTAATTATATTATATAATGTAATTTAGCTACAATATACATAGTTCCTGCATGTGAAATGATTAAGAATGAAACAATGGTTGCATCTATAATGATTACACATGATGTCTAATAATGGTGTTCGTACTGAAGAGTCTAGGAGAGATAGAGGGTCTCTCTCTAATTTAAAACATACGCGCGTACACTGGAAGAATATTTAATTTTTTGGCTTGGTTGAATACCTTATTACTCATGTATGTACTATTGTAATGTTTGTAATAATATTATGTTGTACTTACTTTTGTATATTTTGTATTACCCACCTATATAACATTATATGATGCTACCTGGGATGATGGCGATGGCAATGGCAATGAGTCTCATCTTTTTGGGATGGTTGTTGTTAGGTTTGGAACGTGGAGAATGGGACGACGTATACATTTTGTAAAGGTCTCTGGATTGGAGGAGAGGGACTCGTCGTAATAATACTCAATAAATAATATTTTACTGCAGACTCCAGACTGCACTCACTCTTGTTGCGGAGTGTATAGATAATACTCAAACTGGAATATTATTAGAGGTTTTTGAGGTGTATAGACTCTGACTATATGGTTATAAGGTTGTAATGAAGTCGTAGTACTAACACTAAAACAAGGGACTCTCAAACTCTCCAGGCTTTACACACAGTATTTACAGATAATAATGCAAATGTGAGGTTTAGTGTAAAAATAAAGCTAAAATTTTAACTATGCTGCCATTTTTACACTTTATGGATCCTACTTTACTACGAAGTACTATCTAGAAATATTACATTTACTACACGCATAGCGCGTGCATTACTTTTGGTATTAGTTAGAGTTAAGTTTTTTTTATAGAAATTAGGCGTCACAGAGTGAACACTTTGGATTTTAGTGGGTCTATTAGAAAATATAAATTATTAGAATGTTCTGATACACGGATACTGATAGTGGAGGTACTGATATAGTAAGAGCTGGAAATATGGGGATATGACAGTGTTGTTTGAGTGTTGTGAATTTTATGACTTGAACTTATTATGTGTGTGTGTGTGTGTGTGTGGTGGCAGTGTGGCAGTACATGAGGAAATAACCAAAACCAATAATAAGATAAACTGCTTAAGCAAAAGCACAAGTATAATTTTGAGGTATTTGCCTTTGACTGCACTAAGTACTGTCTCTGTAGTGTTGGAGGAGGATAATGTGGGTCTCTGCCTGGGCTTGTATACCTACTTACTTACTTTATCTACAACTACTACATGCATTTAGCCATGGCTTTGGCATTTAAGTAATATATAATAATGCTCATGTACATGATGTCCCGTACCATCTGCATTCTCATGCGTGGCTGTAGTTGCCGTTGTTGTTGTTGTTGTTGCTGTTCCTGCTGTTGGACTCTTTCTGTTTGGCATTATGGATTCTGTATATTTTGTATATTTATTCAGGATGAGGTTTGTGCCAGTGTGCGAGTTGGAGTGCAAGTTGAAGTCAGTCGAACTCGAAAGAAGTGGAACTTCTACTATTCTATATATATATATATACATTGATGTCTATTTCCTAATATATAAAAGTGTGCGGCTATCTCTATGGCTGTGTTAGGTTATGCTCTGTTCTTTAATGTGTGCATGCTCAGATAATAGTTGTTACAAGAGTCTACTAGCTCTCAGCTTTTGGTTGGAGATAGGACATACGGACAGACAGGGAATATTCTTGTAATATGGTATGAACCAAAGTTGGCTTTGGTTGCATGTGTGTGGAATACGTAAGTAGATACGATAGATGTGGCGTGTATAATGTAATGTTCTAGTGCTTTGTTGCCTGCCTTGGCTTGAACTATATGTAGGTATGCGAGTGACAAGCCTTATATTCTTTTTAAAAGCCAAAATGAAAATGCAACATGCAACCAGAAAAAGTGCTATATAGGGACTGTGTAGTGTGGATTTGAAATAGGAAGGGGGGTGGGGAAGGAAACAACATCCTTCCTTTCTAAATAAAATGTCGATTCGATCGAGGAAGGGATTCCTATTTTTTTTCTTCTTTGCTTGATTTTATTTATTTATTTTTTTTGAATTTATAGAAACATTCAAAATGCAATTTTTTGATCTACTACTACTTGGACTTCTGCAAAATGAATTTTGTTTTCATTCCATTCATATTATTATTATGAGTAGAAGTACATACCTAGGTAGAGAGTAGAGCGTTTTTCTAATATGATTTTTTACTGTCAAATAGTAAATAGTCAAATTTTATCTGGAAAAATGTAACTTTTAATATGCACACGCATATTTCAAGTGGCTGATATGCAAATGGATGGCCTATTATTGGTATACGTAATATTCGTATAGGTAAGCCGTATGTTTTGCAGTTTTGGCAGTAGTGCCGTTCTCGTTCTCGTTGCGTTTTGTAATTGAGTAAAAAAATGTTTTGTGAGTGAGTCTCAGTAGCCTTTTGTAGGAATTGCTTTTAGTTCGCGTAAGTAAGTACATACGTTTAATCGCGTTATGTTGCATCGTCAATCTTATTACGTCCACATTTAAGATCCACGCACATTCAGTCTCGACCCGCGTTCTGTTGTGAATCTACTTCAGCTGCAACGTCAAAAATAATGTGTGTGTGTGTGTGTGTGTTGAGCAATTTTATATTATGTTCCACTTGTTCCAGCAAAAAGGGTATCCTTGGTTACCGCCACTGACTGCCACGACCGACGACGGACCACCAGTTTTTAATCAAGCTTTCATAATAATAGTTATGTCGTTATGTGTCAGACTTTTGAGACAAGGATTTTGTATATAGTGTCACGTGATCATAAATTCTTTTGTTAGCAGTACACATTTGTATGCACGTATATAGTTATTATAGAGAATCTCTCTCACTACACAATTGCACAATGTAATTTGTAAGTAAAGTATAGTACAGATAATACGCTGCTGCGCCGTATGTAATTATTACATAACACTTTTTTTTATTTCACCATTGTCTTTGCCTCACAGTTGTGTACGTTGTAATTACATATTATTGAAGCATGTTCTCCAAGGCAAAGGGGCAAAAAGACTGACTCCTCGACAATGGGTTTATCTCTAATGCAAATATGTTTCCTTAATAATAATTATTAGAATATGGCGGCGGGGTTTGTGTTTGTAGTCTTGTAATTAATACAGAACTACTGCGAACTAATAGGAAGGCTTGACTCTGACATGACTGTAGTATCAGTATCAATATTTGAGGTAGCTTTTATAATGTATTATTATTATGCATTTTCGCATTTAGTATTCACTGCGGAGGATTATTATGAACAGTGTGTGTGTGTGCAGTTGATGTTTAGTTGGATGATAATAATAGGAGAGTCACATCACACAGCATAGTGTATTATGTCGTAAGTGAAGAATCAAAATGATCCATTTCCAATTTAATCTAGAATTAAAATAAGCCACGTCAAAAAGAAACTAAATGAGGTGCATGCGTAAAATATGTTGAAAATTTCAAAATGTTCTATTTACTTGTTTTGGATTTTACTTGTTAAATATTCCATTTAGGTAGGTTTTAGGATCGATCATGATATTTTTTTATACATAATGGAATTTGATTTTAGCTAGAAATGGGAATGGGTCATTTTGATTCTTCATAGACGATATTATATAGTGTTTTATGGTGTCAGTTGCCGTTGCTTTTAGGAGTCTCGCAGTTGTTCTCTTATTGCGGTTGCCCAGCTTTAAATATCATTACGTATGGATGGAGGAAGAAGGAGGAATGGGGTAGGCCATGATAAAAATTATAATGAATATTTTTTGTCAGTTTTAGTTTGCGCTGAGCTGTTTTATTTAGCTTGTTTAGTTATTATAGTAGTATGTACCTTCTCACTATTTGTTTGTTCTCTATGGGCTTGAATATGCTGACATGAAAATTATGAATTACTAATGAGGTTTCATATATGTTTATTAATATTAATAATGCATTTAATTTCTTTCTTTATCATTGACTTTTGTGGTCTGAGTCTGAATGATGTGGCATGGAGATGGTGGATAGGTTTGACGCTTGAAAAGAATCGTTTGGTCGTAGTAGCACATTTATGTTTGTAATGTACCTAATCGTAAAACTTGGAGTCAAGGTGAATTGGCTTTGATTAGAACATTAATAGTAATATAATAATAATTATTAAATGTATATTAAATGTCGTTTAATAATGGATTTTTCCAACTGCTTTATCATCATCCGCATGTAATGTTTTTTATGCTTTATAAAATGTGCGAGAGAGAGAGAGAGCAAATTAAATTATTTATTTATTGAATTTGTACCCTTTATGGAAATTATTATTTATTGCATATACCTATATAATATAATAGTACGAGTACTTTTAATAGGAAATGTACTAAATAATGATTATTTTTTATGAGTTTAAAAATTTGATTTGAAAAAATGCCAAGAGTCAAATTCCAATTCGAATCCAGGTTAAGGCTAATATAATAATCATCATCATCATTAAATAATAGTTTATTAATAATCAATTTTTATATGTTCAATTTAAAAATTATTTGATATTGGGAAGGAAGGAAAACTATACCTATAGGTGTAGATACCTACACTATTAATTTGCTTTTTATTAACAAAAAAGTGTTTACTTTTTGTATTGAGGTCATTTAGGAAAATAAATTCAATTTCAAAAATTGTAAATGTTGTATATGAGTAAGATACGGTCTACTATGAAAGTCCAGTACCGTTCCGACACTTTTGTCTGCCCTGCCCCAATAACTTGAGAGAGAGAGAGAGAGAGAGAGTAAAATTCAGTCTAGTATTTACTGAAATAAATAAATGGTAATTGCACTGCAGATGTGAAATAAGTTTCGTCATTTTCTTAAAAAATACTAAATGAATTCAATGTTGTGGCCATATGGGATATATATTGACACTGCCTAAAACTTAAAGAGAAAATGAAATGGTGATGGTAGGGTGGTGGTGGTTGGTAGTGATGACGAAGAAGGACGATCGACGATGATAGGGCTTTAATTTCATCTACTTATTATTCAAGAACATGCACACCATAACTCCTTTGTGTGAAGAAAAACTAAAATAAATATCAAAGAAGGGGAAGAGAGAGAGAGAAAAAGGGAGCGCATTGGATTATTGGCATTATACATAATAATATATATACACACATACATAATATTATAAAGTTTTTAGACAAAAGAGGAAAGGCTAAAGGAAAAGATAGTTGATAGTTTTCGTTTCGATTTTTTTTATCAACTGATTAATATTTTTATATACGGATATATTAGATATATATCTATATAAATTTCCAAGTTTAAAAAAGTTATTGCTCCCGCCGCGCCTTTGGCTTCGGCCCTGACTTCTTTTATCGCTTAAATAGGTTCATATCTATATGAATATATAATGACAAAAAAATCACATATACAGTTGAGTCATTTTAGTACATCAATTATTTTTTGAGGGGATTTTGTTTGTTTGTTTGTTAGTACAGTATGTAGTACAAGACACAGAATTATTCATAAATTCAAGTGAGATAAAAGTAAAAAACCAAAAGATACATTTGACATTTAAATCAATTCAGAGTCAGTCAGTAGTCAGTGCGTACATGGTGCTCAGAAGGAAACAAAAAACAACAATAGAAAATTAATTCAGAGCAAAAACAAATAATGCAATGCAGCTTTAATATTTATTTATTTGCTTGCATGCATATATTATTATGTATTTGTAGTTTGGGTGTCATTAGTATATTTTGCACTAACAATCAGTAAGTTCAGAGTTACAGTGTAACATTATTTTGTAGAGAAGGCTTTTAGATCTCAATAATATATTATGAATGTATATGGTGTGATATAGGATCTATGTGCATGTCATGTGTAAAGCCAAGTTGAGTCAAAAGTTGAAATGTAAATGTGTATGTGTGTGTGTGTAGTTATTCTCATTTGATTTAAATTTAAATTTGAAGTTTGACTCTTGGTGGTTGCTTGATACTGAAAGTGAGTTGAATTAAATTATATATTGAATTATATGCTGAAGATGATGAGTTTTTGCCACGTATGTGCCATTTGTTATTAAATTACGAGACCGAGAGTCGAGAGTACGGACGAATGGCGAATGGTACGTATTGCTTATAGGGCCATAGTGTCAGGGCGGGATGTTAGAATATTATTATATGTGGAAATGGAACGTGTAATAGCATATTAGATCTATCAGGCGTCACTTCTTTGACTTGTACTTCTACTTCTCTGTATAATAATATGTATAATAAGTCATATCACAAAATTTAATATAGTTTTTTGTCCTGCTCGCTCGTTCCATGTATGTACGTACGTATGTGTGCGGGACGCAGATTGAATTTGAATTCTAAGAAAATTCATAAAGTGTAAGTAGTGCCTACCTATAAAAGATACGAGATACTTACTGACTTGTATGTAGTTACATATGTATGGTATGTACATTTATTACATTGGAACTCATGGGTATGATTTATGCGTGGGAGAATAATGCTAATGTACCTTACTACTACGGGTTGCTACACGGCGTACGGTAAAGTTTTTGGTCGGTGATTTCTCTGGTATGTGTAGGTTTAATACAAGTCGTCCAAGTTCCATTCCAAATTCCAAGTAGGTACCACCTAATATGACTATAACAGTATTGCCTATATTATATTATGATTAGTGCGGTTTATCTTCTGACTGAAAGGTGCTATTTTCTCATGCAGAATAATCGTGTCATATCTGTATGTATGTATCATACGTAGTATTTAGTTTTAGTTTTTATACTTATAGAATGTAGACATTTACATTGGATTATATTTAAAAGATCAATATTTGAGCGCAGAAAATAATCTTGAAGGCTCGAAAACATCAAAGAGAAAATGGCAATTTAATTGTATAATTAAATATATATAAATTTTTCCTACATATATAGAGTAATAGGTATAGGTATTGGGAGGTATGTTTGTTTATTTTTCATGAATATATCTAGCTGATTCAGCATGCATACATATAGAATTAGATTTTGTATTTTTTGCATTTATTTAAATTTAATATTAAATGATCAGTGTGGATTCTGGATCTGGAAACTATTGCAAGGAAAAATATATAGAAAAACCTGTCATGTCTTTTATAGTTCTGTTATTTTACCTCCTTTGTTACTTACTTACTCATGTGTAGAATTGTGCGAAAAGGGGACATGGTAATAGTTGGACTGAGAAATATTATATTTAGAGATGATAAATGTAAAATGGGAAGTAGGAATAGGAAATACGTATATACATATGAATAAGAAGGATTGTGTTGAAATTTGTCTTTTATTATGTGCGTATAAATTGCATTGAATTAAATTACAAGATTCCTTCAGTCAGCAGGTCTCTCTCTCTCTCTCTCTCACTCTAAATCGAAAAAATAAAAGAAACAAGAGTGAAGACTCAAAAGATTGAGAGGAGCAATGAAGTCAATGTCAAGAGACTTATTTTATAGAGAGAAGAAGAAAACGAAGAGGGTAAAAAAAAAATCTGTATAGATATTTAAATTTTTGAGCAAGCAAAATAGAATGTTGCCAAACTTGTAGTTGTACTCTACCGAGAGAGCGTGTATAAATGAGAATGAGATTTTTGACGTCATTTTTCTGGTACTCACTCTCGCACTTCTTCTCCGGCACTGGTTTAAAAGATGCAAAGTAGATTTCCCCTATAAGTTCAAGGGCATCTTGAGTACAAAAGAGAGAACAGAAACAGACTCGTCACCGTCACGATTACGATTTCAACGATAGATACTTGGTAGTTTACTTAGTGGTACTGTCATAGATGGTTTCCAAAGAAGTCATATGTATTAGTATTAATTTTTTTATTACTCACTGAGACCGCTTTTACAGAGAATTAGAAAATGAGAGACACAAGTCAGCATATAATATAATGATAATTTAGTAATTTATTTCTGTTAGATATCTCAGCATTGTTTAGAATTAATATATACAGATTTAATTTGAATAATTATTATTAGTTAGATAAACATGTTTTGTCTTACATTGCATTTTACATGCAATGTTGGCAATTTAGTGAGTATTGTCGAGTAATCATTATTTTACATGGTGGGTAATTGTGGATGAATTAAACTACTCTATTTAAACTTGTGTATGCATTTTATTTTTAAACATGAAATGTGAAGGATATTGACATTATTGACACGGGGTGGCGAGGGTTAATGTATACTATATTTTTTTTTTTACTGATTACTGCGATTACTCACAACATCCTTTACGTATTACGTAATATGTACACAAAAATTCCAAATTATTCTAATTTATAACACGTCTTTATTAACTAAACTTGTATTTGTATATATAATACTTAATTTTGTGTGTATGAATTAAAAATCAAAGTTTTAAGAAATTAGGTACGAATAGGTAATACTTAACTAACTTGTACTTAATACTACATAGTTGTACTACTAGTCACAAATTTCTGTGAAATCGTAGTTTAATCATAATCCCTTCCTACTATGCATCTAAATTGTAAACTAAAATTCTGCCCACAAACATACTTCTTAAGAATCTACCTACCTACATGATTTTGTTCTTGTATTTTTTTAATGCATGTGGGTAATTACAGTAGTATTACTTCTACACAATGTGTATAATGCTTCGAGTGTAATTTTTAATAAATGGAGGCTTGCATAATTACGGAGCTCCCTCCTCCTCCTCCTCCTCCTCCCCCC
>JAQFZE010003522.1:0-12467 GCA_034695245.1 Dicyrtomina saundersi | reverse complement strand
TTTTGAAAAGTGCAAAATGTTCTATTTACACGTTTTTGAAAAGTGCAAAATGTTCTATTTACACGTTTTTGAAAAGTCCAAAATGTTCTATTTGCATGTTTTTAAAAAGTGTAAAATTTTCTATTTACCTGTTTTTGAAAGTCCAAAATGTTTTATTTGCATGTTTTTGAAAAGTGCAAAATGGTCTATTTAAACGCTTTCAAGATCATAAAATATTTGAATATTTGTGTAGACAGTTAATATTGCTTTAAACTGAAAATGGATATGGGTCATTTTGGTTCTTCACAGACGATATACAATTATAAAGACTACTGCTGGCTGTCGGACATTTTAAAATAATAGCTGCACATTCATGGAATCAAAATATAACTACGAAAGTTAAATACTGATAATAAATAATTTTTCAAGATTTCCTCCTTACGCAGTATAGGTAGGTCCATTTTAATTCTGCATCGTGTACAATGAAACAAATTTTGAGCTGTACACAAATTGTAAACCTTTCAATGAAAACAAGAAGAATAGAATTTGTTACAGCCACAAAGCTAAAGAAAAAAAAATTAATAAATGAATAATAATGCAATCTGCTTGCTTCATATGTAAATTATTAAAGAAAATCATGCAATTTCTAACTCATTCTATACACTATGTTTTCCAAATACACAAACACAAAAACGATAATTTGCGGGCCATGGGAGTTGAACATATACATAGTTTTGGTGGAAGGACAAAGAGACAAGGAGCTTTAATTTATTTGTGAGGGGAATTATTATGCATGCAATGACCTATTTCTGGGTAGTTAGATTCTTGTGAGGAAACACAAAGTAGGGACGATATGTTATTTATGTAGCGTGGCGGAATTTGAGTGGATTGACTTGAATGCGTCTTTGTGGAATCGGAATTATCATTAGAGTTCTCCATGTGCGGACCATGACAGAGTTGAGTTGAGAGCTGGAACATAGTTATGACAGGGAACAGATTAAAAATGGTAGTATAGCAAATTTGTTCTTGTAAAAATTGACATTGAAGCGGTTCAGGAAGGAGCGGGAGAGCGGTACTGCACACAGAGACAAGCAAAGCACACACACACACACACACACGTATGGAAAAAAAAAGGATAGAGACACGGAAAAGAGACGAATGCCAGCTGAAAGTTAGTACAAGTATGAGTCCCAGGATTCAATCGGTTGGTTGCGCTTGGGCAATTTACTCGGTTCCTTACTTGGTTTCTTTACCTACCACATCTTCAACCGTACAAAGGGACTTTTTATGTAACTTCAACACCCCTCTGAGGCTCCGCATGTTGGTAGGTAGGTAGGTTACTTTACATACCTCTGGCTGTAGGAAGCATGAGGGAAATAGGAACATTACATCTGAGTTGAGTCCTCTATGTCTCTCTTTGTCCCTGAAGATGTGAGCTCAACAACGGAGAGGAAAGTTACGTGCCTTGATCTCCTCCGTAGTAGCTTGTCAAGGGTCTTGCCAAGTCATCTAGAAATGCGTCAAGCCGCCTACAGGAGGAAAAACATCTTGTGAAACGAGCACAAAACAACCTATCAATGTCGTGTCGTTACATCGTCATCAGAATCACCTCGCTTCTTTGGATCTTCCTTCACGTCCTCTCTCGCTCTGCTCTCTCCGTTACTAGTCAGTTTGACATGGGAAATTTCTCAAAACCATATCTTACCTACTTATCTACATTACGCTTTTAGAGCCTCTAAGTAATTCTTTCAAAAAATTGAGAGATATCGAAGTGGCGAGGTGTCATCACCGAGGAAATGCCATCCTAATATTTGAAATGGGTGTAAACATTTTGAACAGATCCTCGTCTCTGTAACACTATACTTTCCACCAAACTATTTCCACATCTCTTTCTCTCTCTACTGCTCTCATCTCATTCAGTCTGCCAAGCCGAAATATCAAAATCTTTTTAAATATAATTATTAAAATATTTCAAAAATTAGCCCCCCCCCCTTACCCCGCTTCCCCCACCCCTCCCTTCAGTACTTTGCATTCTAAATAATGCTAAATTTGGTATTCTGACTGAGAAAAAAGGCCAAAGGAAAATGTGGGAATTAATTCCAGAAAAGAGCAATCACGTCCCGTCCAGGCTGTCACTGCTGTTGTAATCATCCTTGATTATGATTTTGTCTGTGTATAAAGCAGAATGTAGATTTGAGTTTGGAAGAGGATCCGCAGGAGAGTAGACGGAGACTTTAACATGAAGCGCATGACTAATGACAAATTAAATGAAAGGACAAATGATTGTAAGGAGAAAATAGAATAAAATACAGTGAACAATGTTATGAGGAGAGGAACAAAGACAGAGAGATAGAGATATCTTGTGTATGTACGGGGAGTATCTATACGTTTATACTGGGTGGATGTGTGTGTGTGTGTGTGTGTGCAGTCATACTTGTGTGATGTGGGATGATAACGATGCGGACTGGCTCTGTGAAAAGATGACATCGAGACAGATAAAGAAAACCCTGGGAGGAGAGAGAGAGAGAGAGAGAGAGAGTCGCTCCGAATTTAGTTGGAGCATCTCATGGAAAATGAGAAGATCGAAACTAATGGAATTGAAATGTCGGACTTGAGTGCAAATCAAGATAATAATTAGTAAAGTTAAGAGCGGAGAGTGTATTGTAAAGTTACTTGGGAAGAAACTCCAAAGTGACTTGAATACTGACAGGGATCGTCTTGACAATTCTAGATCCTTGTCTCTCTCTCTCTCTAGTCTCCCTCCTCAGTCTCAGCTAAAGGGCATACATCATCAAACATTTACATCCCTATAATATCTCGAGACACTCCGACTCCAGGACTCTATGAAGCCACCTACCTCCGCTACAGGCACGAGGATACACTACTAAAACATAAATTCTTAAAGCCACTGTAATATGTAGACACGCATGCTTTGCTTGGAGGGAGCAGTGGATAGTTGGGGAAGTACTCAAAGGGAAATGGAAACTCTGTCTAACAAGACAGAACTCGCACTCTTGTGATTTTAATTGTGATGTGGTCTTCAAATCTGCAATAACCAACATTTCACACGTCGTGGTTTTCATTTCCTTTGCCAGGTTAAGTGTAAAATGACTCGTTCTTCTCTCCTTCTTCCCAGGCACCAAATCCAAATTCTGCTCCGACTCCGTCGCTTCAGCCGCCGTTTGTTTTGGCTTTAGCTCTCGAAATACTCGTGCTCATCATGAGTTTGTATGTGTGTCTATGGGGAAAGGGGGAGAGTGCTTGGACCTATAGATTCTATAGGGAGCGGTCACGAGAGCTCCGCTCTCCGCTTCCTCCCTATTAAATTACCTCTCCACTCTCTCACTAGGACTACGATTACCGTCTGGAGTGAAGGAGGACAATGTAGTTTGGTAATTTGGGAGATATTCATATTGTGTGCGAAGGACTCTGCTGGTGCTCGTGCGGGTCCTGATTTTGGTGATGGTGGTGGTGGTGCGGCTGCCATTAGTGGGCCCTCAGTTTTTGAATATAGCGTTTGTGTGGAGTCTATGAAGTTTAAGTTTCAAGTTGGTTTCGTCCCATTCCTTTCCCCTTGTTTTAAAGGATGGGATCTCAAAATGGAGAAAGTATAGTGGTAATCCAAAGCCCAAGTCAAATCGAAAAGAGCTGGAGTCTATATGGAAAGAGAGAGAGCGAGGGAAGACGAGGCCAGAGGATGAGGATCGAAATTTTCTAAGTATCTCATCAGAATTTACAGATAATCCTTCCTGGCATCCAAAATGCCATAATAGACACCTGCTACGACCTAAAGTATTCAAGGAGCTTTAGTTTCCATGAGTTTCATAACTGTGAGCTAGCTTAGGAAAATACTCCATTCTCTTCCACTAATTACGCTTCATCAGAACATGTCATGGGAAAGACCACACGTACATAGATTATACACAAATGTTGGCAACCATATTTATGCCTCTTCCGTCCCCGTCACTTTTCGAGTCGAGCTCACCTAATGTTATCTTAATATCTTCAACTACATAATATACGTGTCCATGTAGGTGGGTACATCCAAATTATACACACTTTATAGTTCACCAGCGGTGAGCAATGGAGTAGGAGCTACGTACAACCACGCGAGTCTCTAGAAAAATATGAATAGAATATAATGTTGTACTCCAGCAGCTCGTAAATCCACAATCATATCAGAATTGCTACAACTACATATTATCTACATGGCTCCTAATTTCCTACTCTAATGTCTCTACTATAAATAATATGAACCTTGCAATACCAATACTAATGCCCATGCCAAAGCCAGTCCCAGTCCCAGTCCCAGTCTTGATATGACTACATTTACATATTTTTTACAGTAGTGGGTAGATTGTAGATGTATGCGTTTGTTTGTACAAAGTAGGAAAGCGCAGCAGAGAGCTCTGTGTCCTGATGGCGGACCAAGCAGCAGCGTCTGGAGTCCGGAGTAATATAGGCTGATATTTTATATTAAATTTGTTGTTGCATAGCCACAGCTTTGAGCACCGTCATAGGACGAGGACCATGACTTGGACTGGGACAGAGGTATTAGAATGAGTAGATATTCTGATGTGATGTTTCCCTTTTTACTTGAATTATGTAGCCATATTATACTATGCCTTGATTTAAATGTCTTGTCTACTTGATCCCCGATCCGTCCAACCCTCCTTTCTTCTTCTTCTTCCTCTTCGTCTTCTTCAACAAAACTAATGTTCCTCCAAACTCCAAGACCCACAGAGATAGCTCCTGCTCCTCAAAATCTTTTTGATCAAATGCATTACGCATTAAGTGGGCTGCCATCAAAATAATGCCAGAAACAAGCCCCACTCATCATTCCATTACGCTCTCCGTGTCTATACCACAACTATAGCATGTACATATAATGGAATACGGAGAACCGAACAGTTTCACCAGCTCCAGCTCCAGCTAATATATCGCTTCGTAAAAATGGGAGCATTTGATGTGTTGTCTGCCTTAACCTTACCATACAATAAGACATAGTTGGAAATATGAAAATACACCTATGTAGAACAGACTCGTTTAGTATCTTGAAATAATACAACATACCTACTGGTACTGTACTACCCAAGATACGAATCCATTACGAAGCCGCGGCGCTCATGGAGCCGTAATGTACTAACGATAAGTTGCTTATTCCTGGTGACTATAGTGACCTCCCCAAACTGTTTGTTCCCTCTCTCTTCTCTCTCTCACCAACACCAAGCAAAGTCAGACCATAAGTAGTTACATAATGAAATATTTCCACGTATATAAACCCGTTGCTCATGAAGCCACTCTCTCCTCTCTTCTCTCCTCTACCCTGCATTTACATTTACATCAGATCCTATTACATTCGCCACTTGCCATATTCATGATTAACTTCTTCATGACGTCCCGCACACTCTCAACTCAACTTTTCAAGAGTCAAATAATGTGAGAGTCTACAACTAAGGATACGGTCCAGGGCCCTTCTACGTGATTATATGTATGATTACATGAGTGTAACTACCACTACCACTTCTAGAACGTATGTATGTAGGAATATGAGTAAATTGCTTGTTACATGTAAGAATAGTTTATTCTCCTCTTTTTGTTCCCGACATAAAATAGGAAAAGTTTGTCCGTCCGCCCCACAAAGCCCCAACTCTCACTCACTCCTGGTCTTTTGTGTAGTGGGTACATGTGTGTAGCCATAGACTACGGAAGCTCCGTCAGTTTATTGGAGTGTGTATGTGTGAGATGGGAAGACTCACATTACACTCTAAAGCAAGAATGTAGTGACATTCCAAAGCTGAGGTTAAGCGCTTCCTCTTCCCTATTACACTATGACACCTTTCATCAGAGGAATGGTAAAATGTCTCCTTCAAGATATTTTTAAGCATTTAACAACGAACCAAGTATGCCCTATGTCATGTGTACACTCTCCCCATCCTTTCCCGTCACCTACTTCGACATGAGCTTTAATTTTCTCAACATTTTAATCACAAACTTAACTCATTTTACACATCTCTAATTATTTCTAAATATATCTCCATCCAGTTCAGTGGAAATCACTTGAGATAAAGAATTACGACGAATACGTACGAGTTGAGCTACGTGTTAATGGCAAGCTGATAACTCTCGTCCTTCCCACTTCCCATATAGAAGAAACATCTCAACTGAAACTAAATAACTGTCTAAAGTCATCAGTACCAGAACCAGCACCAGGAGCAGCCCTATATGTCTTTTCCTAGAATTATACATGCATAATTAACGAGGAGAGCATCAGAGACGTCATATCAGAGGAACACGTACAGGGAGTGTTTTGCAAATCTTTTTAGCAGCCTCTACCTCTCCAAAGCATATGCGACAAACGATAAGAGTGTGCTCCGAGCTATACAGTCATGAATTCAAACATTCCACGAATAACTTTTGCTCATTGTCAAAACTAATGACTGTAGATATATCTAATTAATGGGGACTGTATAGCTAGAACAGCAGCAGCAACAACAACAACGACTACAAAAATTTCTATTGCATATGAAATGATTAATCATTTATCCTTCGTCCCATCTGTGTCTTCTTCGTTTTCGTGAAGATGAAGATGCTCAAACAATTATATTTTATTTTTTATTAGATTCCCCGAGCTCATTTTTATTATTACAGACTCCAACTAGTCACATTTATCCTGTTTGTTTTTTCTATAATAATTTCTTAATATTTAGGAATTCTAGATAGTATTGTTGTTGAAGTAGCAATAGTAGCCACCTTGTATTTGTAAATATTTGTAAAATTCCATTCTTTTCATTATCAAGGTTTTATTCATCTCCATGATTTATGTATTTATACACTACAGAATAATATAAGCAAGTTTTAATTCTACAAAAACAAATATAGTTGAAGGATACAGTTTACAAATTATTAGTTTTACCATTATAATACCTAATTCTCTAACTTTTAAGGTTAATTCAGTTTCAGAAAGATGAAGTTCTTAAGTCAGATATAAAGAGTCGGGAACAAAAATAGAATTGAATATAAGTAAACCAATTTTAGGTGATGCAATTAAAATAGGGTTACTTAAGTCTGCAATTATAAAACTCCAAAGTAATTCTACACCATATTTTTGAATGTTTATTCCGAATTCAAAATGTATATAGAGGTGTTTATTTTTACTTACATAGCAATTTTATATTAAGCCTAAGCACCTATGTTTAACTTATTTGATTTTTCCCACTTCATGTTGTGACAACTACTCTAAAACTTTGAAAATTCTCAAAAATTTAACACGAGTAGGCTTTTATAAGTTAATTATAATTAAATATAGTATTTAATTTCCATAAGATGAATACAATTTTCACATAGTTGTAATTCAGTTAAGGATTTTTAATTTTATTAGATGTGATAACTAGGTCGGTGTTAGAAAACCCATTTTCTTAATCAATTTAGTTGATGTTGGAGATTAAATTAGATTAATGCTATAGCTGCAGTTTGAAATTTATATTTTATTACTATTAATGTTACTACTAGTTTACATTTCATAAATATGTAGAAATTATTTCAAAAATGAAATAAATTAAGGAAAACAGGAATAAATACACTGATTATTGATACTAATAATGATAACGGTAAGTAATTAAACACACTACTGATTTTATGTGCATGTGAGAAGATTGTAAAAACTACTGAAACTATTAAATTGAATATACTTGTGAAATAAACGTTAAATTGTTGTTAATTTGTAGACTCATCTGTTGAAATAAAAAATAGGTTTTTATCAAAACTAATATGTAGGATATTTAGCATCTGTGGTCCTTTGACAAAACTTGAACCGACCTTCGGGATTGCAGTGCGACGATTTCCAGTGTACTTATCACTGATTTGTTCGGCCCTGAAAACTTGATGTCTGGACTAGGACTGCTGTTCCCTTATCTTTGTTTTCTAGAAATGTTAGACTTGCCATTAACGGTTCTGGTCAACTGTAGCTGTGGACTTGACAAAATTAATTTTGGTCGAATGTTTTATTTGTTGTAAGTCCTGCGGGATTTTTTGTACTGTGGCTGTCACCGTTTATTAGACTTTGAATTTTAAGATCAGTACATTTTAATAGTTTTGCTGCGGTCAAATTTTACCGTTTTTAATATCTCAAGTTTTTAGTATTTTCAATGCTTTGATCTGCATGTTTTTTGTGTTAATTTTAAATTCTGTCGCTGTCAGTCATTTTGACTGCGGTACAATATTTAATCGCTATTCTTTTGCCTAGTAAAAACTTGCATTCCGCTGCATGTCGAACATTTCTATTGAATGACTTGGTAAATAAATACCTTTTTAGCTGCATAATTTATTTATGGATTTTGAATAAAACAAATCTTAGAATAAAACTGGAAACGGCAAGTGGAAGTTTAGAGAATTTTAAAGGAGATGCTTTGGGTAAATCTAGGATAAATGTAGGATAGTGTCTCAAAATCGGTCGGCAAGTTGTCAGTTAGTCTCAATTCTACAGCTCTTGACCGCAAGGGAGAAGTTCTGGTACTATCATCATCGTACCAAGAGATTGAACAAGGTCCAGATAATGCTGCATTGTTACCAATGTTGTATCCGATGCATAAACGCTACTACAGTTCAAAAAATAGTAGCTAAAGCTTAAAGGCAATGGAAACAAGGCGCAGAATGGCTAAAGTAGCCGCCTTGTAGATGAAAGTAGCACTAAAACTTGAATTGGCTCAATTAAAATGGAGCGAAGTAGACGCTTAACAGCTAGTTCACATCACATTAACAAATTTTATTGATGTTCCAAGGATTCAACAAAAGTTGAAATAAATTTGAGTCAAGCAGACTAAACATGTAAGCCCTTGAAAAAAAATGAAATAAATACTGAATATCCACAATTCCAGCTTTCAATTTGCTAACACAAGAAGACGCTGCAGCCAAAGTAGGACACCGAACAACATCAGTCAGATAGTTATCTTGACGGCGGGGAGGAGTCTGCCTACAGCAGACGTTTTGTAAATTATTGTTAAATCAAACTAACGACACGTTCTTGTGCATTATTTTGACTTTGAAATCAAACGTGAATGTTTTTACCGATGCAGGCATACAGCTCAACACTGACCACCAGATGTTATATGCTTAAATCCGTATCATAGCAATAAGTAGATGTTTTATGCCTTAATTTTTAATTCAATACTAAATGATTTTATCACAATAACTGCAAATTTTGACATTTGGATTCAAGAATCGATTGAGAATGAGATTGAAGTTAAGAAGACCGATAATTTCTTGATGGTTAATTCTTCAAATCTAAAAAGCAGCAATCTTAAAATAAAAGACAGTGAAGGATTAGGAAGAAAATATTTACTTTAGTATTTTACAAACGATTTGAAATTTGTCAAAATTATAATTTTGGAAAATTGTTGGAATTTTGAATGCCTTTTGTTGTACTGAATCTAAAGAACCCCTGAAATCCCGATTTTTATTTTAATAAGGCTGCAAGAACATGGATACACAGATTTATTACGCAGAAAAATATGCAGAAAGGGGCACGATTTGGGAATTTGTTTATTGAAATACTATGATGACTAAATGAAATAATTTGATAATCACTGACACTGACCAGAATAAGCTTTCATTTGATATGCTTAACTTGGGCGCTAAAACACGAGATATGTAGTTAACCAACGCATTAAACAGTGGGAAGTATGTTGCAAATTGTGACAATGGTTTAATGCTATGGTTTTTTCAGAAACTACTTGTTTCTTGCTATAAGTATAGTTATCAAATTGACATGCGGTTCTAAAACGTTGTACTGAAATGAGCAAAAAACTGATACGAAATAGAAAGGAACATATTTGACTATTCATGGTCAATCTGATCTAATATACTGATATTACGAATAAATTGTAAAATCTGCCTTTTACTATTAAAACATGCGGTTTTTACTGAAATTGAAAGAAACAAACTTATTTTATTCCCTAAACGCTATTATCTGAAATTTTTACAACCAAATTGCTGCCTAAATTATGTAAGCGGTAAATGTGCAAAATTAATTATTTGTTTGAAATGTCAATGTTAAAGCTAGAATTACTAGTTCTATCTAATTTATCGTCGTTTAAAAACGTAGCATTATGATAAACTATTTGGTGGGTTGTAGTAACTACTACTGTTTTTATAGGTGATTACGATCTGTTTTTCAATTTTAAGTTTGATTTAGCCTTTTATAAGGTTTAACAAATAGTTTTATTTAAGTTCTGCTTTTCTATTCTTGTGATATTTTTATGTACAGCAATTCCACCAGATTCCAGAAAAACTAATTATCTTGTCATAATTATTCAGAAAACAAGATTAAACCTTACACGTACGGGGATAATATAATTAATTCTTGACTGCGTAATCAAACTGGTGTAATCCAATGTTCCAGATTTACTACATTTAAATCACACTCGGAGTTTTTAATAACTTAGGCTTGTCATACTGGAAAGAATTGAATAAAAACATAAATGTCTGGGCAATATTGTGGTTCAAAACTGTCCTTGATGTGAGTCCTAGTGGTGTCCACCTTCGTGGTCTGACTATAAGTGAGCCTTGGCCGTTTGCGGCTACTCCATTTTATTACAGGCATGCTTGAATTATGTCTTTCTGAAAAGACAATCCAAGAATTATAAACGCTTCAATTGCACTATACGTCAGCCATACAATAGAACGCACTTCCACCGATATATTGCAGTATAATGTATAAATTTAGTTAGTAAAACTGGTATGTAACCAGTATTGCAACTTCATCGACACTTGAAAAACAAATTCTCTAAATACCTCCTTCCTATATACCTATATGAATGGAGCTTGGAACTTTCAACCAAGTTCCAGATAGGGGGAAACATTTAATTTGTATTAACAATTAAGTAGTGTAATCGCATGCATATTAATTTCTACAACCTCAAAATGAAAACGGAATCAGAATTGGAATCCTCTCAAAAAGTTTTTTCATTACTCTCCAAAATGAAATTAAGAAAAGATTATATTGGATATGGTGCATCAGACATTGGGAGGGAGATTCACTCTGGGAAAAATCTTCAGATTCTAGACGTCCCAAATCCAAACCAAATAACGCAAAACCAAGTGGAGAGAGAGAGTGTGGGAGAGAAAGAAAACCGAGAGCGTCTCTATAGCTACACATACATTACAAGAAAGAGAAATGATTTTTTCTGCGAGCAAAGCAATTAAGACGTGGTAGTTAGGAGGAGATGCTGAACCTAAACTCAAGTCATTACAAGTAAGATTGTACACATTATATTATATTAGATATTTTTATTATTATTTTAATTCATTCCATTAGTTAAAAAAAATATAATATTACAAATTTTATACGCACACAATCTATATGCCTACATAGTATAATTGCGCAAGGTTGGTATCATTAAAAACTTTCACAATAAATTCGGCTATAGATACAAAGTACAAAAGAAATATACATACTGACGATGAGTCCAGTATATTTATATAAAATGCATGTTATTCCATATAGACCGACTCCAGATAGCCTAGAAACAATTGTAACGAGTAATGACCCTTTTTTGTTTTATTAAAATTGGGAAAATGAAAATGACTTTAGCCTTTTAAGATTGTGTGGAGGAGAGGGAAGGAAGGAAATGTGTAGTTGGGAAAAGTATAATTAGATTGGCCTTACGAGCTCCAGAGAATGTAAACAAAATGTAATTTATTGGATTTACTTTAATCAAACTTTGTGATAAAGTGAGAAAGTGAAAGTGAAATGTCCAATCATGAAAATGGCGAGCAGAGTTTAATTTAAGACAGTGCACCACTAATTCTCTTTTCCTCGTTTGTACTTTTACTCCCATAATATCCCATCACATCATCCCATGTATCCCTATACTCATACCTACCCAGTACCTATACAGATTACAGAAATACTACTTACCTATATCAGGAGCCGGATCCATAGTAAGGCCGTCGGGTAGTAGGTAGGTAGGTAGTCTCTAGATATATTTCAATGCTCTATTTTTTTTAATGTTCCAGACGCTTTCCTCGGCTATTTCAATTACTGATATGGGCGGACGTCCCATCTTTTACAAATCAAATTCCGTTTCTCTTCAATTACACTAACATACATTTTATTATTTTCATTTCATTTCATTTCCTTTTGTTGTTTTTGTTTTTGCTTTTGTTTTTCTATCATATCAAAGAAGCACATGAGCACAGAGAGAGAAACGGAGTGAAGTGAAGGGAGTGGATGGGAAGGCACTCTCATAAAACAAAAGTAAGAGTCGGAAATAATTATGTTGATCATGAGGATGACAATGACAATGAGTGAGGATGCTGTGTTGACTTGGCACATTGGCATTATGTAAATATTATGTGCTCCTTCCCTGTCTGCTCTGTGTCTCTCCCTCTTCACCACTCCAGCGGCGGTCGAGAGATGAATGTGTAAAAAATACGTTTAAGATGAGAGGAGAGGAGGCGCTCCAATTCCAAGGGGTCTCCAAGGAGAT
>JAQFZE010003521.1:0-12467 GCA_034695245.1 Dicyrtomina saundersi | reverse complement strand
AACATGGAATTAGAACATTTTGCACCTTTTCAAAAACATGGAATTAGAACATTTTGCACCTTTTCAAAAACAAGGAACTAAACCATTTTGCACCTTTTCAAAAACATGGAATTAGAACATTTTACACCTTTTCAAAAACATGTAAATACAGCATTTTGCACTTTTCAAAAACTCTTAATTAATATTTTTCGCATGTTTCTCATTTTGTTTTTATGACATAGCTCATTTTGATTGCAACTTAAATTGGATATGGGTCATTTTGGTTCTTCACAGACGATATGTTATAGCTTCAGTGTTTTTCAAAACAAATGTTTGTATTATTTATCAAACTATATCATATAATATGCTGATTTAGCTGTAACTGTATAGTTTAAAGTGCACGATTCACCATCGTTAAATGTAGCATAAATAGCAAAGCCCTCTACTTATAACATACCAAAGATACCGATTTTTACGCAAGCGGAAGGGAATAATTTTATTAGAACTACTGAATGAATAAACATACATGCATTATAAGACATTGTATATGGTTCATATTATGAGTCTGAAGGGATCAAAAATGTCTAGACAGCAAATTAATCTGTTTCAATAAAGAAACTTGAAACAATTTAAAATATATTTTTATTGTTGTTATTACAATTTAATCACAAAGAAATTGCATACCTTGCACTCAACAAGGAAACCCCTCCGTAGGATATACACTCAAATTTTAACTGTTCTATCTACAATTTAATTGACAAATAATGTGGTTCAGTCGAATATTAGAAATACAGATAGCAGTTTATGAAACTTCGGGTTTTAGCCTCTCCTCAGGCAGGTGGTTTCCTTGTCAGACGGATTTATGCCTGCATACTTGCGCAACTAACGACGAATAACAACAACGACTGTCATCCTTAAATGTTTCTAAACATAAAATATAACTAAATTTATTTTCCAATTAATTGAACGCAGTATAACCCAGAGCTTTAAAAGGAGTAACCTTACTTAAAAAAAAACTAGTTTCCTTCATTCACTGACCAAAGAATAGAATTCTTATACCGTTATTACAACTGTATTAAATTTTTTTTTAAATTTTGACATTGTTCACACACAGAAGGTTTTCACAATGAACTACTCTCGACTTGTACTCATCGCTGCGCTCACAATTATTGTCGTCTCTTCAGGAATGGCAAATCCTGAGACAATCCTTCACAGTGAGTCAAGTTTTTCTTTAAAAAAATATTTTTTTTAAAACTACAAAAAAAAACAGTATTTAAAAAAAAATCAAATATATTTAATTTTGCTAATATTTTTTCTACAATAGATTTTGATATAATAGTTTAAATAATAATTTGTATTAATTGTTAAACTGCTATAAAATAAATTAATTTTCCATCTATTTTCAACCTTTTCTATATAGTGTTAAACGGAGTAGTCCCTGCGCCTCCTTCTAATACGCCCTATGCTGCTGGCTCACCATCTTTATTGCATCATGTCGCAGGACCTAGTGTGTCTGAACATGTTGGTAACTTACATGAGGGTAAGTTGTATTTTTAATATTTTTTATTTCTTAATAATAATTATTATATAGCGTAAGTTGAATTACTATGTTATTAGTTAGTGCTTCCGAAATTATGGTAGAATTTAAAAAATAAATTGAGGTATTGGAATAAACAATTTTTATAATCCAACATTTTTAATTTCATTTTATGGTTAACAGCGGCAGGAATTAAGAAGTCTTACCCCCCGGCCGCAGAAGCTGCAGTTCCTGCAGCTGAACCGTCTGCTTCTCCTGCTGAAGATTAGAAGCTATGTCACAACTCTCCACATCATTGGATACCATTGATTTTTAATGTCGTTAAAACTACTAAAAGCAAAAAAATACAGTAGTTATTACTAATTTAAATAATTGCTATATAAAAACAGTGCATTTTAAAACTAATTCTTCAATTCGGTGTAAATTATTTCATTTTATTCTATAATATAATAATATTTTTTAGTTAGGTATTTTGGCATATTGACTCATATGAAAAAATATTTTATACATCTTTTGCATTTTACTCAAAAATTCTCTGAAATTATTTCATACAATTTGAATGCATAATATTCATATCCAATTTTGGAAATAAACATATAGGTATAATATTAGCAGCACTGCACGGCAACGATTGTAATTTATAGCCTTAGATAAACAAATGGCATAATATGAATTTTAATTTTTAGCCTTTTTTGCGTTTTTAGTTTTCAAGTTGTCCGCACATTGCAAAATACATTGTATGCGAAATATGTATCATTAGAATAGAAATATTTAGGTCGCGCAGTTGACATAAATATTTAACAACAAATCAAATAAACGTTATGAGTGAAGTATCAGTATATGATCCATATCCTCCATATTAATTAGCTAAAAACAAAATGTACTATCTATAGAAGTAGTAAAATATCATGTTTATAAAAGCATGTCAATATAATTATTTTTTGCACTTTCCAAACCATGTAAATAGAGCGTTTTACACTTTTCAAAAAAAACAATGTAAATATAAAATTTTGCACTTTTAAAAAACTGTAAATAGAACTTGTTGCACTTTTAAAAGACGTGTAAATAGAAGTTTTTAGACTTTTTAAAAACTTGTAAATATAACTTTTTGGAACTATCAAAAACTTGTAAATAGAACATTTTGCACTTTTAAAAAACGTGTAAACGGAATATTTAAAAGTTTTCAAAAACATGTAAACAAAACATCTTACAATTTTTGAAAACAAGTAAATAGAACATTTTGCACTTTTTATCACGCGTAATTAACATTGATCCATATCTATCTCATTTACTGTTTTCTTGATAAAGCTCATTTTAATTTTAGCTAAGAATGGAAACAGGTTAATTTGAGCCTTCAATTACGATATGCTTTGCAACATGCTTATCGAAACTGTCATCATAACAGTAGAGCTTAACGAAGCAATTTTTGCATTTCCTTTGTCACGTTTAAGAAAGTCAATCAAAGTTTTGCCATCAGCTGTTGTCACGTAGTCAATCACGTAAGTACAGTGTGAAACATTTTTCATTTGTAAGCACATTATTAGTATTATTTATGCATTCCTATTTTATTGGTTAATAATTAATATTTTTGTTTATCTATGCTTCATATTTGATCCCTTCATTACTATGCAAATTAGGTAACTGATTGTTTTTGTATTGGTTTTTATTGACATTGCTAAATCGTTACAAGGATTGCAATTTAATAAAATGCTACCTATAATAATTATTTATTGCAATATTGTTTATTAACCATTACAATTAAAATAGTTTTCGTCGATTATATTTTCGCGCGCGTTTGCTTTAAATTTATTATTTGAAATTACTGTGCAGCAACACATTAAATTATGACCATAAAGAATAAATTATATTTAATATGAAATGTCGTTTCTTAATGTATAAAAATTGTTTGTATAGGAAATATTTTTAAAACACGTGGATATTTCTTATTCTATTTATACATGTACATAGATATAGGAAGTTCCAGTAAGGCCCCCTTTATTTCTCACCATCAGTTTCTTCTGTACTATTCAAAAAAGGTAAGTCCTGTGCGAGTTCTTGTAATTCCAATGGCCAGTTAGTCCTGTCAGTGTCATAGCATCCAACTGTGTACGGCTGTCCTGACAGTATCGGTTTTATTAGCTTGAATACCATGGCGGCAAACTTGTTGACTGCAAAAATATGACAAAAAATAACATGTGGACCGGACCCGTGATACTGCATGATACAATCAAATCCGCTTATTAAGGAACTTGCGGGATTGATCAGTTCTTTCCCTTATAGCCGCATGCTCCCTTTTAACTGTATAAGGGATTTTACTTATGAGGAGAATTACATTTTTATGAGCGATAAAATTTAGATTATTTTTCATATTATGTTTTAGGATTTCCCTTATAAGCGGATTTTTTGTAAAAAATTTTTTTCCTTAAACTTACAGTTGACAAGGTAGATGGAGCTGGCCATGCAAGGGAAATATTTAACACCATTATTGGCGGCCTCTACAAACGTTTGCGCAACTGTGTTGAAAACAAAATTAAAAATTAAATTCTTGTTTTATTCATTTTTAATTTCTTAGCTCATTTTCTTAAAACATACATTTGTCTATGTTTATACCTTCAAAGGAGCTTGCATTCCAAATTGAATAATTCCTAAATGTTCCAATGACAATGACAGCAGGGAATTGGGGCTTGTATTGCTCTGTCTTTTTTAAATCATTCACCCGGTAGTGTTCCAACATGACAGTCTCAACTTTGGCCAACATCTCTGTCAGGTATAGAATAGCTGTTTTCTTCCCGAATTTTTGAATCGATGCTCGGATGTCTAAGTCATTGCAGTTGAACGTTATCACTGTAAAAAAGTGAAAATGAAAATATTGGTTCAAAATAACGTAAAAATCACAGTATAGAAGGTAATTCAAATTTTCTTACTGAAGATTAACATAATCTAACAAAATAAATTTAACCTTTTGAACTTACAAACTTTAGGTTTTTTATTTCGATCTAGTACAGTAGTATCTAATATCCAAGAAAATTACCTGGTTGTCCATTTTTACTGTGCGAATCCATAGTGACGGGAAGTTCCTCGGTCAAACCGGGTGGACAGGAACTCCATTCTTTACCAGTGAACTGGTCAAAGTTGACTTTTGCCCGCCATAAAACAGCCTTTTAAGAAATAAAACACCCAATTTTAAATATCAAAAATGTATACAGAATGCAAAACATATTACACATAATACGTAAAACATTTAAAATTAAATGCTTTTACAAAAATTACAAAAATGTGAAAAATAATACACACACAAAAATAAAAATGAGTAAGAACTTAAAAATTTGAAAGAAAAAATGTAGCTCAAAAAAAAATGAATTCACCTCACGAATGGATGCAGCCGTTCGATCTACTTTGCACTGTCTGCCTAAATAAATCAAACAAATATCAGTAACTAAATTATGTATGTAAGTATAATGTAAATGTATAATGTAATAAGCATCTCTGATAAGTACAGAAATCCAAAACTTTAAATTACATTAAAAAGCTTACTTAGTAGCCAGCGGTGTAGGTAGAAGTCATCATTGAATTTCTTGTCCTTTTCAATTATATCTGGAATCCTGGATCTTAGCTGAAAAAAGAACGTAAACTAACTTTATGAAATGCCCTGAAAAAATTTGAAAAATTCTAGTATTCCTAAAAAAGCTGCACCCAGGGCCGGATAATACGGTCAGCGCAGGCCACCCCTGCTGCTTTAATTTTCAAAAAACATGTAATTGGAACATTTTGCAGTTTTCAAAAAGACGTAAAATAAAAATATATTGATTTTTCAAAAACATGCAAATAAATTTTTTTGTAAATTTCAAAAACATGCAAATAAAAACATTTTCCACTTTTCTCAAAACATGTAAATAGAACATTTTCCACTCTTCTCAAAACATGTAAATAGAACATTTTGCACTTTTCTAAGTCAAGCAAAAAGAACATTTTAAACTTTTCTAAAACATGTAAATACAATATTTTGCTTTACCAAAGAAAACCATCAATAAAATCAAAAAAGTGGTTTTTGCATGGAAACAAATTGCTGCCTAAAAGCAATTCCTTTGTCTGTCCCTGGCTGCACATTAATTAAACTAAAGTATTGCAATTAAGTTGTACAAAATAAAGTTTTGTAAAAAAAATAATCAAGGATAGTCACTTTACCTGTTTAATTTTTGTTAAGATTACGTCTTCTGAAGAATTTTCACCCTTCATTTTTAGTTTTTAAAAAACTTGTATTAATTTTTATTTTTATTTTATTTTGACTGGAATTTCACTGTCAGTAATATCCGGTATATCACACTAAAATACAGAAATTCACTGCCACCCAACAACTGCGCCCTTGGCAAACTGACCCAAGAAACAGATGCCTGGCTGAAATATTCGCTCTCGTTATATAGTGAATTCACACTGTGCTGTATTTTATTACACACTCAGCCTAATTCTATGAAATCCCCGGCGTAAGTCAATTTTTAATTAGTTGTTCTAATATTATGTTGCACCTAATTAAAACTATATAATCTGTAATATAAATTATAAAAACAAGCTTTTAATACACACAGTCGGAAGTTTTTCTTCTGACCTAGCTAAAAGTCAAATCTTTATTTTTCCAACACCTGTACAATTTCAAATAGCGACTGCTTTGGTTTTGGGTTTTGTCTCAACTAATAATATTTGTAACGTGGGAATTCAAGGGCAGCGCATGCCACAAAATGCCATGCGCACACTCTTTTTGAAAATTAATAAGCTTATTAATATTATTTCAAGCATATACTTAATTATATATGGAAGCACTATATATATGTATATAACTACTTTCGTTTGCAACGCAGTAGGTAAGAAAACAAGTGGAAAGCTGGAAGTATCTGTATCTTTAATGATAATACAGATCATTGCTACATATTCCATTATTATATAATGCTATATAAGCTTATTCGCATTTGGCTGTATTTTTTTATCGTTATAATTCCACTATAAAAACTATGGTAATTAATTTTTAAAACAATAATCAGAATAAAGTATAATAATACATATTGAGGAAGAATAGAAAATACGAAAATATAATGTTGAGCTTCGCCTTAAACAAGTAAATATATATGATATCGTGAGTGAAGAATCAAAATGAGCCGTCTACAATTCGAAATAGTATTAATTAAAATGAGCTATGTAAAAAACAATTAAATAAGATGGTAATGTTAACAAATTACAGTTTAGAGTTTTTCAAATTTAAAACATATTATATTCATATGATTATGAAAAGTGCAAAATATTCTATTTACATGTTTTTGAAAAGTGCAAAATATTCTATTTACATATTTTTGAAAAGTGCAAAATATTCTATTTACATGTTTTTAAAAGGTGCAAAATGCTAAATTTACATGTTTTTGAAAATTGCAAAATATTCTATTTACATGTTTTTGAAAATTGCAAAATATGCTATTTACATGTTTTTGAAAGGTGCAAATTATTTTATTTCCATGTTTTTGAAAAGTGCAAAATATTCTATTTACATGTTTTTGAAAGGTGCAAAATATTCTATTTACATGTTTTTAAAAATTGCAAAATATTCTTTTTTATTTAACTATTTTTGAGAAATTTAGAACGTGCTAATAACATGCTTTCAGGACCATATGATATTTTAAATTGTAGATAGCTCATTTTGTATTTAGTTAAAAATAGATATGGCTCATTTGGATTCTTCACAGACGATAATATACGTGTATCATGTTATATTCGTAGGTGACGTGCTATGATATGGTAATATGAATAATGTTGATATTTATTTAATAAAAGTTTCATAGTTGATCATTAAATTAAACATTAACTTAGAAAAGAGCATGCTTAATGGCTTCCAGTGACGTCCGTAGGTATATGGTATATCATGTTGAAGCATCACTTATGTACATTTAACATCCTATCACGATTAATTATTAAATATCACGATTTCAGACATTTAAATTTCCCACAGTAAAATATCTTAAAGTGCATAAGCACCCCCACACGCGTCATGTCACAGCCCACCATCACAGTAATCAACAATTAAAAGGGTAGATAAATATCTCCTCGGAATGGTTGTATGGCAACGGCCACGAAAACCGGCAACTGACAACGAGTGAACGATAACGATGGAAAAGAAAAATATACTGGTACATACTAAACATACGGGGACATTAAAATTTACATTTACCTTAAAAATTGACAGATTCAAAATACTGTTTGTATTTAAATAAATGCATTATATGTCTCAGTTTACTTGATCAAGCATTAGATTTAAATGGAGTTATATGGAGACTTCTATCGTACGATAATTAGCAGGAAAAAGTCACTTAAATTTTTACAAAAAACAAGTTTTGTCCTAATTAATAAATTAGATTAATCACGTACAGATATACGTAGACGGGTTGCATCTTATTAATTAAATTTAATATTAATTATTTTAAATAAATTTAGTTCATTTCTTGTTGTTATAAAAGTACAGCGGATGGGGAAAGACACACGTCTTGATTTTTCTGTATAAGTTGGAAATCCGGGAGTGTGTTACGGTTGGAGTTTTCAATTTGTTAATATGGGTATTATAAGTGTTTAGGACAATTTACATTTAAACGCCGACAAAACGTAAACGTAGGAGTGATAGAGCACGTATACGACCCGAAATTAAAAAAAATAAAATATAGCTGATTAAGCTTATAACTAATTAACATAGTGCACCATCACCCTGTTTTTGTGCACTAGATAATTAATGTGAATCGTGTGGCCAAGATTTTTTTGTGGGCATAATAATACCAATTAATGTATGGGCTCTTAATCATTTTTAATAAGAAAGAATAATTCTATAGTTATTAATCTTATACCTAGATTCGATCTCATTTTTTCCTAAGGTGATACTACTGATACACTAGTTTTCGTCTCCGTACGTGAACGTGACCCACGTGCTGAGAAAGTTTGGCAAATTTCGTTTGTGTGACAGTGACAGATATTACCATAAGTAGAGTGAATTATATTAACACTGTGATAATTAACAATATTACTTATAATGAATTTAATAGTATGCAGTTTTGAACGTGGTGCTTTTTGTATTGGAAAGAAACTGTGTCACCCGCGTTGCTTGGTAGCCTATTATATTTGTAATTAGATTTTAATTTATCAGTATATTTTATGACACAATTTTATATGTAGACCTAATAACTGTGACCCTTGAACCTGGCTAATGGTGCCACATAAATTATTGTAAAAAATACGATGCATCATTTTTAATAAAGCTCGATCTTAAAATATTAAAAAAAAACTATAAACCTTCAAAATTGAAAACGTTTTCTTCTTTTTATTTTTCTGAAGGGATTTAAAACATAATATTCAGTTTTATTAACTATTTCAAATTATTAATTGCAAGCTTAAAATTTATAATGATTTTCAATTTTCCGTTTAAGTAATCCATGTAAGTAGTATAGAGTTATACTGTCAAACTATCTACCGCGATATGTGTGTACATAATATAAGTTTTACCAGTTCAAAAATGTGCTAATTAATTTATGATATATAATTTGCACATGTATGAAATGAAACTCAATTTAGTTTAAAACGTTTGGAAAGTAAACAACACAAAAATGTATTTAGATAATTGTTTTAATTACAGCGACTATTACTATCAATGTTTTAATCATTGTAACCAGTAATTCCCAATTCGCATGTTGGATGTTTTAATAAGTAATTGCACAATATCGTCTGTGAAGAACCAAAATGACCCATATCCAATTTATGCTACAATCAAAATGAGCTATGTCATAAAAACAAAATGAGAAACATGCGTAAAATGTTAATTAGGAGTTTTTGAAAAGTGTACAATGTTCTAATTCCATGTTTTTGAAAAGGTGCAAAATTTTCTAATTCCATGTGTTTGAAAAGTGTAAAATGTTGTGTTTAAATGCTCTCAAGACATATTTAAATATTTTTGTAGATTGTGGATATTGTTTTTAGCTAAAAATGGATATGGGTCAGTTTGGTTCTTTACAGACGATATGTGGTTTCCAATTAAAATTAATGCAACGCAACAACGCAAGTAATACATAAATTAAAATATATTTTTAACCGAAGCTAGTTTATTGAGTACATCCATTGACTTTAAATTACATTCAGTAAAATTGTAAATAAATACAATAATAATTATTATTATTTAAGCATTTACGAAATACTATTACTTTTATAATAATTTATACTAAACGCTTTTTTAAAGAAATTCTTACAATTTTTGTCACACATTGTTTAAACATGCATTGAGCGTATACGTTAAAGTTATACAAAAAATTGAGTTCCTACTAAAATTAATTAGAATTTTTAATAATAGTTCATATATTAAATAGATACAACTATTGTTGATTTCAAATTGGAGCAGCTACTTAGCAGCTTGTGGAGTGGATTTGTTCACTGCCGCTTATTAGATTAGAAGTTGTGATGTCTAAGACTTGAAGGAGCTGTGGAGCCCATTGCGCTTTGTCACATCCAAAAGAATCAAAAGTAAAAGGAAGGGCATAAATTATTGGCTTGATCAATTTAAAAAAGGTGAAGGAAACCTTGTTCACTGTGTATACATGAAACATAACAAAAATACATAGTAAAATTAGCAGTTCCGTAGTGTAACACACACATTTCCCAGGTAATACTTTTCTTTGTACTGATTTATTAATCTTACAGTTAGTGACATAGACAGCACTGGACATGCAAGGAAAATACTTTTTCCCGATTTTCGCACCTTCAATAAATAATGTGATAACTGAAAAGAAGTTAACAAAAATATTTATTAAATTAATTAATTAATTAAATCAATGTGCAAATTTATAAAATAGAAACTTTTCGAACCATCAAGAGATTTTGCATTCCACAGTGGGAAATTGTCAAAGCTCCCAACAGTCACAGCAGAGAGTTGAGGGAGTGTCAAGTCCAACTTTGTTGTATTAGCAAATTCAGTATTCAAATTATCCGTTACAAATCTTTTTTTAATTTTTTTGCAATTATCAAACCAAACCCTCTCCAGCTTTGCATACATTTCAATCACAAATATAACGCTGCTCTGACGTCCATATTTTTGAATGAGGGGACGAACGTCCACCCCATCACAGCTTATGGCCAAAACTATAGTTAGCAGGAATAAAATTATTAATTTTACTTCAGTAATTTTAACATCATGGCCCACCACGTAAGTCACATACCTGGCTTCCCAGAAGTTTTACAGATACTGTAGGTCACAGGAATATCATTGATAAATTCCGAATTCCATGTTAGATCAGCCAGAGCTGCCACATTGTTCACTCTCCGCCATTCAACGGACTCCCGAATTTCCACTTCCGTCCGTTTGACACTCATGCCCCGTCCCATGAGCCAGAAATAGAGGTAAAAGTCTTCGTTGTATCTAGCATCGCTCTGAATTATGTCCTCTATCTTCCCTCGAAGCTACAAAATCAAAATCAAAAATGGACAAAGTTACAAACAAAATTAATTTTAAAAAATGAGAAAAAAATTACGGATTTATTGCTGAATTACCTGCTGAATTTTGCTGTGTACCTCAACTTCGTTAAATGTATCAGACTTCATTGTAGAATTTTACAGCAATTTTTACTTGAGAAAATAGTGGACTTAAACTTGAACTTAAAAGCAAGACAGGAAAATGTTGGTGGTGTAAAAGGATTTAGAATAAATGTAGACTAGTTTCTTTCTTACAGTAAACTTTATAAGTATAAAAGTATTTATATTAAATTATTGCAATATGTAATGTAAACGGTACTGTTAGCTACAAAAGCAGTAGGCAGGGAGGAGTGCATTAGCATAATTTATTCATTTTGTTATTTGCAGAATCCGGATTCTCTATACGTGTTGAAGAATGAGCAGTTAAGTATAGGTATTTATAAGTTGTTATATGCAGGGATAAATCTACACGTAACGTATAGAGTATTATCTGTAATAATAATAGTGTGTTTCTTTATTTTGCAGACTTACTTGCGGCAGCAGCCCAGACATAAATTGCACGATTTCCTGTAAGATGATAATAAAATAATAAAATATATTGTACACAGCGACAGCATTAAAACCCTTTAATTTAACTATTTAATATTTAATGAGAAAAAAGAATAAAATTATGATAATGATTGTGGGAAAGAATAAATTAGCACTACACGTGCTTTCTCTCCATAATATATTTTTTGTTGAGTAGCTAGCTTTAACACACGTACGTTATATTACCTTATCATCTATTGCAGTCTTGTAGTAGTTGCTCAAGTTCCCACGTAAAGTGCCTACTATTATTATGTATGTAGGTCAAAAGTGTACCAAGTAATGTTGGAGTGGGTGACGTCACAGGCACGCGTCGAACTTAATTTATTATAATTATTATAATTCTATTTTATATTGATTATTCATTTAATATGATGTGTTGTTTTGTAATAAATACCATAAGTTTTTTTACTTTAAATTTGACCATGTAAATATATTTTAATTTTCTTAACAGAAACTTACAAGTTATTAAATACCTATAGCTATTTGTTTATTCACATTGTTACTGTCACCCTTTAAAGTAATAATTGTAGTCAGTTTTAAAACTGTAAATAAATTTTTAGCATGTTACTTTGCGTCGCTCTACAATTTCCAATTTATTTTACTGTAATAATAACTTACGATTAGTATTTACGATAGGACTCTAATTACCTATACACGTTTACCTATAAAATGGCTTATGATTGTATGTTATGGTTAAGTGGTCCAATAATTTGAAAATTGCTGTATAGTTTAAAAAATCCGGCGCTTCGCGCCGGATTTGTCGACCGTGGGCTGGCCCGAAGTAGATGCTGAGCTACAACAAAGGCGCGAGACAATTTATGTTACGCTAAAAGATGATATAAGATTTATGGAAGCTCCCCTACAATCAATAAGACATATACCAATG
>JAQFZE010003520.1:0-12469 GCA_034695245.1 Dicyrtomina saundersi | reverse complement strand
GAGTATCCTGATAATTGTAATACGGCCTCTTATAGAAGCTCTTTTGTTTATAGAAGTATTGCTAAATGGAATGCGCTTCCTGATAATGTTAAATGTTTAGAAAACTCAGTGTGTAAATTTCAATCAGATCTGACTAAGCATCTGATAGCTAGTCGTAGTGTGATTGAGTTCCTAGTTCATCAGCCTCCGTGACTGCAATTTGCTAGTAAATGTAGGTAACTGCTTTTGAATTGTGAATACGGAAATGTGATGATTTAAATGGGATTATGTGTGTGCTAGTTTTAAGGTTTGCTTTTAAATTATATTATATGTATTAGTGTCCGTTATTGTAAAACAGTACAATTGTATTAAATTAATTCGACACTGAATAAAGTTCACTTAAACTCAAACTCAATTTATCTGCCTAAAAATTCAAAGTGCCATATTCTTTTTGGGACAGATCGAAGCAACAAGTTTTAAAAAAATAATTGTTGAATGGTCCATGTCAGAAATTATTGAAAGGATACAATTTTTAACCACCTAAAAATGCAAGAGCAAAATGACATTTTTTTTGGGGGGTTTTGGGGTTGATCGAACCAACCAGTGTTCTAGAAATAATTGTTGAATGCCAAAACGCATTAAAGTGATACAAACAAAAATGAATGAAATATACATTAGCTTACATACATATTTATAGACCCAAAAGGTGGTTTGAATAATGATACTTACCAAGCTGAAAATGTGAATGATGAGAAAAAAGCAATTTATGACCCTTGCATTCCTTACTTCAAACAGAAATTGGGTCTTGATGAAATCAAAGTAATAGGACTATACGTCGAAGCGCGCGGAATAATCTCAAAATTTTTTCAGAATTTTATGAAAAACCAATGTCTGCAGTCAACATTAATTGAAGATATCGTGGTTTCTGTACTTAAGAAATCTGCGCAAATATGCGTACATCATTTGTATTCTAGTGCGCCTACTGATTCACATTAAATAATTATATCATTTTATTTTTTGAAAAGTATAATTTATATTTCACAAAAGTTGATTATGTATACTGAGTCCAACGGGCTATCCTTGTTGAAGGACAGTGAAAAGTTTATTTTAATAAAGTTAAGACAACTCTCTTTTGCGTACTACTGAAGTACAAGTATATTTAACATTATTGGTATAACCGCAGCCAATCTTAAAAACAATAAAAAAAGGTAGGGGGATGCCTGAGATGGTCCGTAAATAACGTAACCCAAATTACCATTCGTTTATTGGGGTGATCCATAAATGACGTTGCCGAATTTGTTTCTCTTATAGGGGTGATCAGTCAATGATTTTACTCAAATTACTTTAACATTGAGTTAGTCCATAAATGACGCCGCCCAAATTATCATTTAATTATTTAGAAGGTCCATAAATGAGGTCCCCAACTTGGTATTCTTTTATAGGTATGTTCCATCAATAACGTTACCTAAATAACTATTTTTACAATGAGATAGTCTAAAAATGACGTCGCCCAAATTTGATTCGTTTATTTGGATGGTCTATAAATAGCGTCGCCCAAGTCATTACTGTGTTGGGTTGGCACATAAATGATGTTGCCCAAATCACAATATTAGTAGGATAGTCCATAAATCTATATTCTAAAAATAGTCCAAATCGTTACTGTTGATAATGTTTTTAAAAAAAAGTTTCAAAATTTCAATTAAGAAATAAAAATAAATAGGTTAAATTGTGAAACATTCCAATCTTACCACCGTAGTATGATTATTAAATAACTTGAGTAGTTTTTTGGCTAACGTATAGATGGGTGACTGGTTTCAAATTTTATTTTGATTTTTGTCAGGCCGTTAGGTTACTGGAATAACAGGTCACATGAAGTAATTTTGTGTCTGTGTTGTTAAAAAACTTTTAATTATCCAGTAAACCACAGAACAAAGTCATTTATTAATTAGAAGCTCTAGGTCTTTATCTTTTCATGTTAACTTGTCAGAGCTGTTACTAGGACTAGTGGTGGGAATCCTAGTGGATTTTACTGAAATGAAGAAATTGGCTGCTAATATTCGCACCGCTAAATCGCGACAGCAACAACAACAATCGACGTCAACATCGACAAATTCAATTTAAAATAAATAAGTTATGGATAACAGTGGTGGTTGCAAGAACTCAGATAAAATCTATGAAACTATAGCTAGCAAATTCTCTCAAAAACTAAACCCTAATCATAAACTTGCGATTTGGAAATTTTTAAATGCAATAACAGACATTTAGGTTTAAAGTTACTTGACTTTGATACAAAAAAAATTTATTATGAAGTCATATCAGACCGATAAGTTTTTTAAAAATCCTAAATCAAGTCAATCATTTAAAATTAATCAAAAAATTCAAACCATGGCTACTGCAATCTTAAATTGGATAAATTCAATGCAGACGATTCACTGTGCATATAATCTTTAAGAAGCTGCTTAATAAAGTATGTAAGGGTATAGTAGACCCCATACTTTAGTTTTATTTACTACAATACAGCCACATGCGACTCACGACTTTTTAAGACATTGCGAATATTAAAAATCAGTGCGCAATAGCAGCAAAAAAGAGTAAGTGATACTCAAGATTTTGTGACTGAACTTAAAATCTTAAAATATTACGGATTCAATAATTTAAGACTTGAAATTTTTTTAATCCAATAAACTTTCAAACGCAGAGAGTTAGAACGATAAAATCAAAGCCATGAAATTTTACTTTATGGATATTCAAGTGTCAATTTCTTTATTGCTGAAAATAAAATGTTGAAGAAATTCACTCAAAGACCAATAGACGGCAAACTTTACAGATTAAAAATTAGGATTTCGTTACATTTGTAGAAAAAAAAGTAAAAACAAAGTCTGCAAATATCTAAAAAGTTTTTAAATGCTACAGCTAGCCACAATAAAATTAATTTTAATATAATAGTATTTAATGCCAATACTGTAGCTCACATTATTAATAAACTATATCAGCCCCTACTAAAAAAGATGCATTTTCCCCACATTACTCTATATTACACTTCAATGATCGGATTCAACATGGTAAACAAAATAGAAATAGTAATAATAGCCACCCTGTTTTAGTCTTTCCAACACTACAACAACAGCATACCGTATACTACTTATCTAGTTTCAAATAATTATAGTTAGTTATACATAGTAGTAGTATTGATTTATTGCGTTTCGGGATTGCCCATACTCAAATCACAAATTTACAAATTTCAATCAATTATATTAAATTTTTGTCGAAAAAACCGGATCAGCGATCATCCGAATATGTCTTAAGTCCTTTCCTTCCTTTACGTAATTTGCAAATTAAACATCTTATAAATATTTTTCAACATTTTTACTTTAAACTAACAACGCTTTTGTTCACTAAATCTAACATTACCATTAAACATTAAAAATATTTGAATCATATGTAGGTACATAATTGAATTAAACATTTTCAGTGAGGCCCTAACTACCTTTGAAGTAAAACTCGACTAGTGGGTACATTTTTTCAAATCACCAGAATATCTAATAATATTGTACTTCGATCCAGCTTATATCTTTACATTAACAATTATTTTGACCTTCTTTCCTCAGCTGTTAAGCGCTGTTAACAATGAAACATGAGAGAAGCTTAATATCTCCACAGGAATGAGCGTTCACACCAGCTAAAATTTTAATCACTGAAATGGAAAGAATGTCTGTTTACCTACCGATACACTCTGATATATTAGATGCATAGAAATGTTAATAGGAAATGTGTTTAGAGCTGATTTAACCAGGATTACATCCCTACTGGAGTAGTTGGGTTCCGTTGCTTCTGTACTGCTTTCCACCTACACCAATGCTAAATCTTCCGATGAACTCTACCACTGTTGTTGATTGCCGCTGTTTTAACTGCCAGAACATTTCTGTGGTAGGTCTGTACATTGCTTGCTCTGATTTGATAAGGTAAGGGTAAATGCAAACTTCCCTCGCAGTGCGTTTTAACCCCGATTTTATCTTCATAATTAGCAAGATTTGTTTGCTCTCCGCCAGCTCTACGTATATCAAGGGGGGTTTGCCTAGTGTTGACCCGCTGGCTCTCCCAGCATCCTCAACCTCATACCTAGCAATGCAGATTACAAGTTTATATGTTTAGAGGTCCAGAATGTCTTCTTTAGCTGACTTGTTTACTTTTAGGCCCGAAATCACAAATTCTTCATTTTTATTTCCTTTTTTCACCACTGATAGTCTAATGTGTAAGCCCTCTAGCTAGTTTCTTGCTTCTATGTTCTAATGAAATTCATTCTATAAAATTGTTCCACATCAATTCGAGATTTATTGTGTAGAAATTTTGAGATCTAAGAGAGCAATTTTACTGTTAATTGAGCCTTCCAGTTTATCAGCGAGCTCATTGTTTTTCTCTATGTTGTAGGTCAATGTTATTTTTAATTAATCACTCCAGCTGGTCCTTGAAATAAGTGATTTCTGCCGCCCCGTCATCACTTTGATTTTTCAGTTTTGCAACAATATCGTTTAAAGTTGTTACCTTGCTGTTGACACTGTTTTCTAGATTTTCCATTTTCTAGACTAAATTTTTATCCTGTTTTTGAAGTATTGTGCTGACCATGTGCAGGCCTCCATTAGAAACGATTGAATTAATTGTTTGCGACAACGTCTATAGTTGCTTGACCACTTGCTCCTTCACCAAATTTGAGATCTGCTCCGTTAGTAGGGGTGTTGTCCTATTTTTGCCTTTTGACATCTTCAAACTTGTCAGAATATATTTTTTGCTAGTATCTTACAACCAACCAATAGGAAAACATAGAAATTATAGAAATAGTGCCTGTTGGCCTACGTATTTAAATTAAATGGAACTAAGCTCTTTGTATTTTAGCTTAATCCGGTGATTATTGTGTCCTGAAGATAGATTTCTTCAATTTGGTCCCTGTCTCCTTTCTTTAGTATGTGAACCGTGTAGGATAGGATAGCGTTCAGCGCAGACAAAAACAAATACACTTCAACAATACTCTAGACTATTAAAAATGAAAAATCTTCGATCTGTTTCCAATGTAACTAGATAAGTTGATCACAGTGTGATTGTTAAAATAACTGAAAATACGATTTCAACTACAAAACTCGACCAGTTAAATTAAAAAAATTCAACTTTTCCTAGAGTGATCTAGGCCGATATGCTCCTCCGACGAGCGCTAGATGGCCTCCTACTTAGTTATATGTATGTAATGTCTATGTAGTTAGAGAATAATATTGTGCACTGTTATACATTTATATTATTAATGACTGCATGATTACAGCACGTAAGCCTGACATGACCACAAAAGCAAGAAACTTTTTTAATGGAAGTAATAACTTATTGAAATCAAGTGCTAACTTTCGGTCTTTAATAAAGGGAAGAGCGTACGTGCAAACTACAACACTTAAGAGTTTAGAATAATTTTAACACTAATTACGCATTTTTACACCCTGCACATTACAACGAAAACAATTTTGTTTTTTACGTGTGTTTTATTCAATTATTAAGGTAAACATAAATATTTTAATGAATTATTTCCTAATATTTATAGTTGCATTATGTTATGTACCCCAATATTTATTCAGTAGAAGTAATTAATAAGTAAGTAAAGTAATTTCGATACTATCAAGCTATCCATGGACAAATATTTTTTAATACTTTTATAACGTATATATGTTTGTATTCTGGAGTAATTGCTAAATGTATGAATTACTAAAAACTGATCAGTGTACATTTAAAAGAAATATAAGCGTATTTTTATTTATTTACTAGAGTTAAATTTTGATATGTAAAATAATATATTTAATTTTATGCTAAAGAAAATTAATATATAATTTTGACAGATTCTAAAAAGACAAATTTAAAAAATCAGGCTACTTTTTAATAGCGCAGATCCAAATTAACTCGAGTGCATTTTGTGCTGTTTGGTTACAGTGACCCACTACAGTATAAAAAAAATTCAAATTTTGAAATTTACCTGCCCTAAAATTTTTACAGTTGCTACATGATTTTAAAGAAATTTGTTTTTTTTAATCCTAATACGATTTTCTGAAAAATGAATTCAATTAAAAATTCAAAATATTTATTTTTTTCATACAATTGGTTTTCAAAATTAAACGTCAAAAATGAGGATTTTTGAATTTTAAAAAATCCTGTATTCACATTTTTTTTAATCGTTTCAGGATTAAAAAGACTCAAATTTTATCATAATCAGATGTCAACTGTAGAAATTATAGGGCCGAAAATTTCAAAATCTGAATTTTTTAAAACTTAAGCTGGTCACTGTGACTAAACAACATACTTTATTTCACATAAAGTAAACGAAAAGTATGTATACGTACTTTTATTAACAACGCACTTGAGTTATTTTGGATCTGTGCTACTAAAACGTAGAATAATTTTGGAATGGGTCTTTTTAAAATCTGGGTTGGTCATGTCGCTCCTCCCTTGTTAGTAGCACATTCTTATAGGAATTTAATTTTGTCACGCACTATTAGAATCACTTGTGATTTTTGCCGTGGTAATAATGCTTTAAGTTTTATTGGCTGTATACCTTTCAGTTGAAGTAAAAAAACAAAATAATGCAATTTCTTTATTTCGCTTTAACATCTTCTAATGTTCTAAGACAACTACTACGTTGACAGGTATCCTGTGGGGCGTAAAACTTTGAATGAACTGATACCTGTTTAAGTATTACAACATCTTTGCTTTCTACAAAATTTAAGTATACAATTTTTAAATATCGAGACCTTGTGATGTACTTGTTCACAATTTAAACGTTTGCGATACTCTTGACGTTACCAGTATATCTGGGCGGAATTCGTATAAATCCAATACTGCATAGAATGCGAATGTTGATAAATCTTACATTTCAGGCAGATCAGGCATACAGACAACACGCAATTGTTCTAATGGTTATATTTATCAAGGAAATACTCAGCCTTTGAGAGATTTGGCGAGATAAATATAAAAAAACCTATTGAAACTTACTAACTATAACCAATGGGTTTATTACGCAGTAAGAATACACTGCTATTATTAAAAATTCTGTGTTGGTAATATAATTAGATAGACATTGATCTTGTGGCGCGTCTTATGCACATACAGTATTACAAGCTCCCCCAAGTGTCACAAGACTACCTACCAGCTTAACAGTGCCACGTATATTTTACAATTTAATTGTTTGTATTAAACAATGTTACATTAGAATAGGTACTAACTTAGAACTGCAAAAACAGGTGCTTTATATAACATTAAATTGTAGCTGCATTTTTATGTTTCTGTGACGACATACGCTTGTGTTTTGTCATTTTGCTTCTCCGATTAGCATAGACCTTATGGTTTTGTGGGTTTTGCAACCATGTATTCTTTCCTCTTTTCTTGCCTGAGATGTGAGTTGAGTTTTTTTTCTTTAAATACATTGTACATAGCAATTTCGTGCGTCATTCGCGATTTTCTTGGTTCTGTTTAAGTTTATGTTTGATACTATCTGCAATATAAAGTAAAATACTTAGCTTTTAAATAGCCAACATTGTGGCATGCTAGTTTGCAGTAGTTCAGCATACAACTTTGGCTCCAACGCTTGTATTCAAATTGCCATTTTCGACGTTATTAGTATTAATTTTATTTATTCAGTGTGGTCTTTTAAAATTTTGGAAGACAGACAAATATTGTTTTTGTAGACCTTAAAATATACAGTAGCCAATATTGTTTAAATCCCTATAATATTTATTAAGCTTCAAGTTTTGTAACGACAATAGCATGTAAAATGATTTAGTTACTCTTGTTCAATAAATAATCCTGTAAATTGTAGGAGTGAATCTCATAAAAACTTGTTTATTTGTTTAAGCATTTATGAGTAGAATTTCATGCTAGGTGGTGTTAATTAATAAATGACGAACATTTTTAACTTTTTAATCATTTAAATTAAGATTTTTTAAAGTGTATTAGGTATACAAGCAACTTTAGTGATTTTGTATTGTATTGATAACTTGGAAATTTATAGTGTCTAGATAACTAGAATTGACAAGGTTATTGTTATTTTTATTTTTAATTAATTGACGTTAATATTGTTTGCCATTGTATAGCATTTAAATTGTATTAAATGACCCTGGCACTTAAATAAAGTTTACTGAAACTATGTTTTCGTGCTTAACATGCTTTGTTATATGCGTTTGAAATAAGATGTTTCTTCGGAATTATTTGTTTAGACATTTGTCCAATAATGCTTTTTTCCTTAGAACATCAAACATTTTTAAGTATTTTGTGTTTGAACGAGTCGTTGTCAATTCGTTATGAAAAGAGTTTTGTAAACTAATTCTGACACTAAAATTTATATATTGAACAAGTAAATATTTGTTGAACTTATTGTCTTGTTTTTACATTTATTCCATACAGTTCAAGTTTACATTTAAAACTACAACACAAGGGCTAAGTATAGTCTCAAGCACTATGTGAGTATTCGTTTAACCTAAAATTAGTGAAATTATCTTATATTTTCTAACGCCTAGATTGAAAAACCCTATTTAATTAGTGTAAACACTGGCATGTAATACTTTATTAATTCTTCCATCAATTATGTTTTGTTTGCGTTTCAAAATTTATTAGTATTTATCTGCTGTTCTTGTTAAAGTGTTAAGTGCAAGAATAAAATCATTTTCTCTAGATTTAGCAGTCTTTGAAGCTCAAAGGCAACGTCTTGTACTCCATCGATTCTTGGTTCATAGATACCTTGATTTCACTTAATTTAAAGTATTTAGAACTGTAAGACGACTTTTTTAATTTACCAAGATATGTTTGGCTGCTTACTAGCCCAAGCACAATAATCTGAGGCAATCTTTTAATTAAACAATTGCCAAGTAAAACTAAACTGCCTTTTGGTAGAATAAAAACGTTTGTTACTTCAGAACCAAGACAAGGGCACTTTAGATTTGTTAGGTTCAGGCTCCCTTAGTGCTTGTCAATTACAAGTTATGAAACTCTCTTTAACAATAAATTAAATCATTAGCAATGTTAATACGGAACACGCATACAGAATAACCTTTCTTTGTCTCAGTAATTGCGTCAATATGAAACGCAGGCACTAATTTTTTCATAATCATAAGTCAAAAAATAATAACTGCCTTCAGAAACTTTACGTTTTTAATTACCAATGAAGCTAGTGGTCTTTCAAGCATGGCAAACGGTTTAAAATACTTTTATTTGTTGTGTCTGGCTCAAAATTCACTGTCCGTCTTTGCAAATGTATCAGGCGTTACGTTTTGCAGATACATACCTTGTTATTTTTGTAATGGGATTTAAAGTCAACAAGCGATTAAAATATGGGTTATTATCATAATGGTTTGAGTTGTCGCTAAATTAAGTGCAATTTATATAAGCGTCAAGACTAGTAAATATGCTAAAAAACAGCATCAAAAATTATGCTGCTTGATCTGCAGCTAGAACAGTGTGGGTACAATGAGTAAGATTTGTTGAGGTTGTAATATTTTGCAGGAGTTTTTAGAATGTCGAATATTAAACGATTTTTATTTTCTCAAGAGCTCAAGACAAGGTACAAGGAAAATACTTGGCCAAGACTTTAACACTAAAATTTGTTAGCAAATTTCGTCCAACATGAGATTACGTTAAAAAGACTTCTGAGACGCTTTTTAAACTTTAAGTTTATCGCGAAGTCATTAAAAACCTATATTTTAGAGCTTTGAACGGTTATCTAAGTATAATATTCCTTCTTATAAGTTTAAACAATAAATGACCGATTATATTATGCGCTATTGCTTATATATGTACAAACTTATCTTTGGAGGTACATATTCTTTCTTCTTCATGCTCCAGCTTGACTAGACTTGTAATCTGCCCCTCGCTGTTAACCGTTGGACATTTAATTCCGCTTAAGGCAACCTATAGTTTGATGCCAGCGACGTACGCGTCAGTGCTGAGAGCAGCATGATTGCGGCTTTCGACGGTTTGCACAAGCTTCTCTGCCTTGATCGATATTTGTATTACCGTTTTTTAAGCCATTTTACGGCAATTTGCTGGCTAAGCTAAGCATCAATGTGTCACACGGTATGCTTTGGTAACTGCATCACGTTCAGGTTACTTTTGAAATTTTGAGTTTCGTCCAAATTTACCTTTAATATGTGGTTTGTGCTGTGTTATTGGTTCGATCTTACTAATGTTGTAATTGTCTGATCCCACTTGGTAGTTACTTTAATTAATTGGTTCCAACATACACATAATAATAAAATCCAATTAACGGTGCCTGGGATTTGGTGTTAGGTGTCCGGCGTCCAGTATCGTGTTTCGATACCCAAACTATTTACATTTATCTAAGGAGGTATATGTAGACGTAGAATTTAACAAAAATGAGCTATGCACATTAATTGTGCTACTTAAGAAAACAAATAGTCTCTAAAAACTTAAAACAGTCACTTAAAACACTTTTCACAGTTCGCTAGCTCCTGCTGTGCTAAATACTGCACAATACCGCCCATCATTATATCAATCAGTAGAACATTAAATTGTCCACATTTTAAGATCAAGTTTACCACTGTATCTATACTTACTTAGTGTTTACTACTTTGGGATATACTGCCAAGATACAGTTGCTTTTGTATTATTTGGTCCAGTTTAGATCAGTAACTTCCAATTTATTTTCAACGCAGGAACTAAATACTTAATGCAAGGTGAACACTGAACACTTGAATATTTAACGCGTGCAACTGGACAACAGACATGACCTGCTGCTCAAAATCTTAACTGCACCACCTGCATTGAATTAGTAAATCAGTATACATCTACGCAATAATGAAATCGAAATTTTAAACCCTTAACCTGGGAGACATACGTAGGCGTAGAATATGGTACAGCTGCTTGAACTATGCATAATATTGCCACTAGAGCAGAAAATAACAACACTTGAAAACACTCGGAAACAGTTCACCTCTGTTCACCAAACCCCACTTAAATACGTTGAGTACATTGACGCAGCAAAATAGTATTAGCAGATGATTTGTTATGAGTAGAGAGTGAATGGCAGTATTTTGTCGTACAGAGAGGCAGCCGATATCCTGCTAGGCAACATTAGTACACCGTCTACGTCTCTTCACACGTATGGACGGACTGACAATATTTCCCCTTGGTTGTCCCCTAAACACTCTCAAACCTCACCCCCTCCTTCCACCAAGCACCTCTAACACACTAACTTCAGCTCAACAAGACGTAAATACGCTACATGCCTCGCTATAGATTCACTCAAGCGGATCAAAAAGAAACCGGCGAGATATCAAAGACTGAGACAAAACTCCCCTCGGCCACAAAGCCAGGCTTTTATTGTTGCAAAATTAGAGCAAAATTAGACCCTACAATTAGGTTAGCGCAGGCACGGGATACATTTTGTATGTATTGTATTGTGGTGTGTAAAACACCATACTGTTGCTTCTTCTGACTCGGCAGTCTCCGTACCTTAATATGTACCTATTATGTGTAGCTTATGCATGCAACAAACGAGAGCTGCATTGACTTACTGAGTGGAAATGGATTGGCATTTCATCACAACCACAACCTATACCATGCCCACAGCTTCATCTCTCGCCAACATCCAGGCGGGAATGTTTGAGTGCCACGTTTCTATTTCTATCCAATCTATACAATCCAAATAGCCATTGAGGGTCGTCCATAAATGATGTCATCAAAAAATCACAATTTTTAAAACCCCCTGCCATCCGCCTAAGTATTGCACAAATGGCTATCTTTAATATGGCATGTCATAGGCATCCGACTAGTCCCACTGACTCTACTGATGACATCATTTTTGGACTATCCCATGCCATATACCAGCATGCGGCATACAGCGGCAAACGTGATTGTTTGGATTTCATTTCATTTCGAAGTGTATTTCATTCTCTTCTAATTTTAAGCTGGTTAAACTTGCAGCTATAATTCTCCATGTGTCTTATCAAAAGAAATTCAAATCATTATGGTCGACTATGGTATAGCAATCTTGCATCCGAAACTTCCACTCATCCACTCTCAGTGTTCAGTGTTTTTGTAATAGGAGTATAGTTAAAATACTATTCAAAACTCAGAAGTTTACAAAACAATAATATTAAAGTCGAGAAACAAAAAAAAGTTGCTGATAATCTACAAATTATTATCAACAAGTTGATACTAAATTTGAACCATCCAACTCACACTCGTACAGTCAGACTATGGCAACCGAAAGTAGAGTCAGAAGTGTGCAGTGTTTGATTAAAGTAGTAATAATAAAAAGTAATATTTACACTACCAGCATTGACTATAGTAAAGCACTGCAAATAAAAAATAAAGTATTGTTGTTGCTGAAAATCTACAAATTATTATTGTGGTGTGTGAACAGCATAATAAAAATTCGGCGCTTCGCGCCGGATTTGTCGACCGGGGGCGGGCCCGAAGTAGATGCTGAGCTTCAACAAAGGCGCAAGATAAT
>JAQFZE010003519.1:0-12469 GCA_034695245.1 Dicyrtomina saundersi | reverse complement strand
CCTATTTTAACCGTTTTAGAGTATTTTAGTTTAGATGACGAAGGCTTTTCCTGGGGTAGAATGTACCGTCTTGCTGGATACTACTCGTCAATACTTCTTTGGTAAGTTACTTAATCTATATTTTGGAGTTATTATTATTTTTGTGGGCAGTTTTTATTTTTCATTTGTTTTTTTGTGGTAATACGGTTATTTAATTAAACCTTAGCTATTCAAAATAGAGTATTCACATTTGTGTGTACATATATTCCGAGAAAACATTCACATTTAAAACCCTTATTGTGGAACCTTTTTTCCAATTTTTGAAGTACTCCTAATTCATTCAAAGTTTAACTATTTCAATAATACAGTGTTGCAATTAAAAACAAATCTATAGGGTTATTTTATACCTATGAACTTTTTTAAAATAGTAATTATTTTTGCATGGCATGCAACAGGAAACTTTTATTACTCGCCAAAAACCTGATAACCAGTGAGGGGTAAAATGATCTGGACATAGAAAGCTTAATTAACGCATTTCCTATTAAAATAGTAAGAGGGTATTTATTAATTCGCAAGACTATAAAAGTACGCTAGGGTTCCCGATCCTTTAAAATTGTGTCTTTCGCTATGAGACCATTTTATTAGAGATAGCCAGGTAGTACGCGGGTGTACCAGGAAATACGGTCTCTACGTTTTTTTGAGCAAGACAAAGCAATGGGCGCGTTCGCGTTTCCAGTTTTATCAATAAAGTTCTGCAGGTGTAGGTTTTACATTTTACTTATTTTACTGCTGAATATTTGCGAAAAAAATATTGGTGTGTCAATGCAGTGGTACAAAAAAGTAGTCTTTCAATTACGTCATTGATAAAGACTCCATTATGCCCATCAGGAACGATGAGACGCTTTACGGTAGATAATTAGGTAGGGATTGATACAGAAACCTGATAGTGTAAAGTACAAATATCTTGTTGTGGCTGTTGGAGTCAGATTTCAATTTTAGTAACTTTACGGAAGCATTTTTGAAACTTAAAAAGTTGGAAAACATCTCTTCGTGGAAGATTATATAATATTACATTTCAATGAGGTATGTATGTGAAACCTTGGGCGGGAAAAATTGTCGTTGCTGTGTGTATAATAAAGGATATTTTACTACGTGAAGTGTGAAGCGACGTACATAATATTATAGGTATTTTAAATATGTTGTTTTTCAGTAGCTATCGATATCATTAGAGCTGTATCGGTTTCCGTACAGTCGGTGTGAATGATCTCAGTCTTGAGAAATAAGATATTTATAAAATGATTTATGAACTTTTCCTGTTTTCCAAATATTATTACACCTGTGACTTGTGACAGTCCACATATTATCATTAGGAATAGACCATAAATATTTTTACTGTATATGTTTCCAATATGCAGGTATATAGTACTTGCGTACATATTCAAATTGTAATCTTAGGCTTGAAAACAAAACTATTTCCGTGGCTACTGGCTACTCTTGGAAGATATCTTTTACTTTTTACTACCTCAGTCACCAGTGATAACACTTTTACCGCTCACAACGTTACATGCAAGAAGATACGCCATATTTCCGAGTTAACGATATTTTACGATATGACATAATATTTTGCCAGCTTCGTGCATGTGCTAAAATAACGGGACTAGTGAAATAAAAATCCAGCGTAATACATGAAATAAGTATATTATTATGTAGCTGTAAAAGGAGTAATGCCTACATTACTGTAGTATACTAGTGACAATGTTAACTAATAGCGTCAAGTGATAAAAGTGAACGTCTACAGATATGGTGATATGGCAGATAGAATTTAATATTTTACGATGTACCATCTTAAAGAAATATGTAAATTATTATTAATTATTACATTCTACAAAGTACACTTACCTACAATATCTTCGGTAGGTTTTAGTTGGTTGCAATGAGTGATTGGATGTTGATGTATTATATATATATATTGAATTTTTTGATTTTTCAGGGCATCATTCGGGTCATGGTTACTCATGAACTTACTCTTGATCGTTGTTCCACGCTACGGTGCGTATCAGATGATCATCACAAGTCTTTTGATGTTGTCCACGAATTTAATCTACTACATGTTACTCCCATCGGACCCCCTTCACATCCGCTTTGAAGATCATATTCTGGAATTTCAGTTCGGCTGGTCCTTTTGGTTAGTTGCCATTGCGGGATCCCTCTGTGGATTTGTTGGTTTAATTATAGCTTTTGTCGACTTGATGTATCCCCATACATTCTCCACCATCCTTGAAGTCGACTATGATACACCCTATGATCGACACATTATCATCGAGGAAAGTTTTAAGGGGAAGACAAAAGCAAGATCATTGGAAGATCCATTGGATGCTGGCATCGGGATTGGAAGAAAAATTCTTAGGCAAGTTATACAGCTAAAAGTTGTAAACTACTCATGACTTAAATCACTTTGAAAGTTTGAAATATCAATTTTGCATTACTATTTCTGTTGATGATATTAATTAATGAACAAGGATTAAGTTACTTGATGATCTACTAATGTTTTTATATAAACTCCTATTCATTTCTGTAGAACTCTTTCATCAAAACGAAGTACTGCCAATGAGAAGGGTTTAGTAAATAATGGATTTGAAATGGATCCTCCAAAATCCCCTTGGGCAAATTACAATCGTATTATGAATCACCAGCAGAAGAGACTAGCTGAGATAGATAATAATAGTTTAATAAGTGCAATGGCTAAAAATCCAAATTTGGCCCGGTTAGCTGCACCTAATCATTTAATTATGAATAGCAGTGGAGCAAATGGAAACCCTGGTGGTCCTCACGGCATTAAGAGCCCTAAATCTGTTAGCTTCCGGAGACAGAGTCGTCTGGAGCAAACGTTTGTAAGTTTAGCATAGTATTGCTACTATGTAGCTACTTCTACATATTTCAATTATTTCTGTGTATTCACGTTTAGTGCTTTGTAGTGCTTGTACAATATTATGTTTAAAGTTTAATCATATGTTTCATACTCGTTTTTGAATCTGTAATGTATAGGATGTGAAGAAGCGGGGTGATTCTGACGATGACAGTATTTCTAACTGCAGCTCAAATTCAGGTGGTCCACCATGTGATAATAATATTCACCATTTTCAGGTAATTTGCAGTAGTAGTGAATCTTTTCGCTAATGCGAAATATTATAATTTCGTAGTTATTAGTGTTTAGTGTGTAAGTAATATGCAGTAATCATTTTTGTTCTTGACAAGGGCAAACAATATGGTGCATTATAGTTGTAGTACATTAGTGTTGCTTTTACGGAATGGACGCATTCGAATTTCAATAGTAATTAGTAACTTACTGCAAAATGGAATTAAATAGAATTGTTTAGAAGGTAGTATTGCCTTTAAATCCTGCAAAAAAAATATTATTTTAAATTGCTATTTACTTTTTTAGTTTTATTAACATTATTCGAAATTAATTTTTTATCGTACATAATCGTCAAATTATCCCTTTGCTCTTTTTAGCACGAAGTCAATTAACCCGCACAATCAAACATCTCAGTTCCTTTGAATTTAAAAGCTTTCACGGGTGTTATTAAGTGTTTATGTTAATAATATCATCGTCAATTATCAGGATTTTGTCGAAGGTTATCTATACGTCCACAATAATTCAATCTTGTATTTGCAGTATATCCAGTACATGAGTATACTGTAAATATTCACTAGCCTTGCCCTTTAGTAATTTACTCAGGCATGTTATGTTTAACATGGTACAAATATCTCTACAACCCCTCAATAAGAACCATATGTTATTTATGTTGAAATCAAAACAAGCTATCTGCTTAAATAATAGCAAGATTTGCAAATAGAAAGTCAATGATAATTATAAATTTTGGCAGAGATATCGTGAACTATTAAAAATCTGCAGAACAAAGTTACTTTCAAAAAGGTGGATGTATCGCTTTTTCAGGCTAAAAATGGCACAACTAATCTGAATTTTTTAATTTCAATAAAATATGTATTTCATATAGGTATATATTTCAAAATTAATTATTCATAGAATAATCTAGCCTAACGTTTTTCAGTGTAGAATAGAAGGTTTTATGTACGCCATTTTTTTACAGAATTTATGATATAATCTACGTATTGACATTATCAATTACGGTAAACTATGAATGTATATAGTATACATTTGTGTAGTATGACTAAAAAATTCTAAATTGCATCTAAAATATTGTTTCCAAATTAAGAATAATGAAGTAAATTGTAATTTTCTTGGGTCTAATTTACAGGGAACAAATCCAGAGATTTCTAACAATCTAAATACTCTCACAGAAGACGTCATTTCCTTCCCCAAGCCCCGACTCATTCCCCGAGTGAGTTATGAAAGTCATAATAATAATCCTTCAAATAGTAATAGTCGCAGAGGATCAAATGAGTCATCGGACAATGACAATCATTCCTCATCCAGTATATCCGGATTTAGTTCAAATAGTTTTGACTCACCGAGTAAAAATAAATCAACGAAGCGTCTAAGACCTGAAGGTGGACAGTCCAATCATCCACAAGAACAATTCATAACGGTCAATCATAAAAATAATCTAGGGGATTCTAGCAATAATAAAACTAATGATGAGTGGTGAAACAAAATATCAACACGTTTTAATTAAATAATAATAATTATATTATTTCTACAAAAATTATCCATTTATTTTATTATTATTTTATTAATTATTATACTTTTACCTATATAGACGTTGATTAAAATGTACATATATACGAACGAATATAGAAAAATATATAACTATAAAAGTAAAATTGTTGATCAATAAGTATAGTTTGATCAAAGAAATCAAAAACTCAAAAACTATTGTGTGGTTTATTTGAATTTTTGAAATAATTATTAGACTTTGATTTCGAATTTTCAAATTTTTTTCGCGAAGATTTTTCGAAACCATAATGTGCAAGCGACAAAAGAATGCTTCGTAGGTCAAATATAATCTAGTTTTTAGTTTTTGAGAAACGCAATCTTTTTGCTGTCAAAAAAAGAATGTATTTTTATTTCTATAATAATTATATAATAATTACAATATGACTCTTGTGTAGCCGTTTACCATGTATGTATCTACTGCAATATTACGCATTCTACTGCTACTTCTTTTTTAGACTGTTTCAGTTATTTTTAGTGTGTCGTAAAAGAAGAAGAAAAAATGTTACTTTTCTATAAACTAGGTAATTTTATAATTTTATTTGACTAGTAGTAAATACAACTGTTTAACTGTTTGTTCTATACATGTATGTACTCGTGGATATTTTTCAACTATTATATTATTGTGACTAATCGTAAGTATTGAATGTTTTTGTGCCTGTCTGTCATAGACTAGAATTATTTTGACACCTTATAGAGGTGTACCTATATACTGTCTGTACTGTACTACCTACCGCCTACCGTTTGTAAGTGTTGTTTATGTAAACTACATATAATTAATTTTATATAATTGATTGCATATTCATTGTGAATTGAATCGACTAATGTGGCTTCTTCAACATCTGTATCTTTTTATTCTGTATAATAATTATTACGATAATTATTATGAATTTATTTTGACTTTGTGTCTTTAAATGAAATGACGCTTTTATTTTAAAATTTGATATATATTATTTTAATGTGAACATATTTTAAACAAGTGTCAATTAAGCTAGTGCATAGAGTGCATTTAGTTTTTGGTTCACCTGTAATGTGTAAAATGGACTTGATATTTTATGAGTATTCCAAAAAAAACATCAATAAAAGTAATGACTGAATCTTAACATGTAAGTTTTTGGACTATTATTAAGTAACATACGTTTTAAAATTTGAAACGGTTACAGCTGAAATCTTAATAACTTAGCATTTAAAATTTTCATGCTAACGATAAGTTATATTGCGCTACAGTACACCGAGACCGAGATCAATAATAGCATTTTAATCAACAACTAAGTAAAAATAAAAACTGACTACATAATAATATGAGCCTCATTTAACACAGCTCCGTAAAATGCAAATACAAGTACACATTTCCACTAATTCATGTTTTTAATTAAATTTTGTTTTAATGTAATTCTAAATCTTATTACATACACCAAGATTGACAGGTCACACTGGGGGCGAGTATAATCTCTACTCCCACTGTCAATGCTAATAGTTGATTTGATTTAACTAGTGCTAATTTTTGAATCGTTTAATAACACGTGGAGGAAAAAACGCTACTACTTGTAAGGGTCAATATCATCTGGATCTATAGAGCTTAGCGAATAGATTTGAATCATATCATCTCATTATCAACTATATGACTATAATAAATAACAAATTTAATATTCAATATATTGCAATTAGTATGTGTATGGCCTATGGAACCTCATGTAATTGATACTCTCTCACATTGCAAATTATTGCATTAGTAATTAAGTAACCACGAAGGCCATTGCAGTTTTCATTAACGCTCACTTCGAAATTAAAATAAACTAACAAAGAATGAATATTACTGATTTATTTTTTTTATTTCACTGATGTATATTAATTGGTTTAATACGAAATGTAGGCATTTCATATAGACTACAATATTACATCTGAAATACTAGAAACAAAATTATTACCGATGAATAAGTAATGGCTGATAATTAAATTACAGATTTAATATAAACAAGGAGAACACACACACATTTGAGTAAATTAGCGTATATCATAATTGCACCCGCAACACAACTGCAATGTTGTATGTAGGTATGTACTTATAGATAGATACAATTCAAAATCAAATTCGTACTAGAGACGAACAGGTACTAGAAACGCAGTAGCAGCAGTATATAATTCGCTTGAGGCGACAGTATAGTAACAATAAATTACATTTTTATCAATGGCAATGGCAAACTATTAACATTAACATAATATATTCTACTTTAATTTAATTTAATTCCTAAATTAAATTAATTTTCTTATTTTGACAAGTTGAAATATTTAAAACTGCGCCCGGAAAAGTTTGTAGCTTAAATTTATCCACAAGATAGAACTTTCTCCCTTATTCCCAGTGTTTCAGAATAAAGCAGAATAAATATAACTCTCGGGTTTAATAATAATATTCATTTTTGGAACAATTTATTACTTCAAAAAAAAATGTGCTTCCGGCGAGTCTTGGCTAACAAATTCGAATAAACATTAACGAAACAAAAGTATTGAAGTCATTCTATAAAGTTCACTCACAGTCAATAACAATTAGTCTACTTTTCGGAATTAAGAATAGTAATAAACTCTTCTAATTTATCCTGAACTTGTCTAACACGCTTTAAATCTTCCGCTAATGTAACTCTACGCCCGGTTAGTAATGATACTTTTTTCTCACTATCCGAACTCCATTCTTCAAGAATTTCTTTGATTTCTTTTTCAAGCCGTTTTGCTTCACGGTTCACTACTTGTTGACGCAGAGCATTGGCCGTGACTCGGATCATTTGTTGTATCCTCCAGAAAAGAACTACTTCATTACAGTCAAGCTAAGAAAAACAAAACAAATTGAAATCATGAAAATATGAAAGTATAATGATAAATGTATAATTAATTATGGGTTCCCCATGTACATAACTAATATGCGATTCCAACAATAACAAGAGCTACATTAAAAATGTTATATTTTATTCGAAATTACCTATATACTATATTTATATTGGTACCATTTCTGACCGGTTACTAAATCATTCTGGATAACATCCCATTACTAGGCTAATTCTAATTACAGTGTATAATAGACTCCGAAGGTTTTTGGAGGTAACTTCCCCCCACGTATGAATAATTCAACGAGATAATTATTGTTTGTTGACAACCAACTAGTTACTGTGTTTAAACTTTGGTTAACCCCGAGGGGTCAAGAGGTTACTGAACAACTAAATAAAAACCGAAAAAAGGCCCTTTCATTGAAATAGACTCACCTCACGGTTTTTCACATTCAATCATTTTCGGTTTTTATTTAATTGTCTCTACCTAAAAATATATTTTTGTACTCAATTTTATACCCTGTACAGATATATATTCCCTTTAGCTCTTGTTCAAATAGAACCCGATTTACGATATCTGTATTTTTAGAAAACTATATATTTTTAGATATGAATTTTCTGAAACCAAATTTTTTAATATATCGTCTGTGAAGTACCAAAATGACCCATTTCCAATTTAAGCTCGGATCAAAATGGGCTATGTCATAAAAACAAAATGAGAAACATGCGTAAAATGTTAATTAGGAATCTTTGAAAAGTGTTGTTATATTTTAATGTTTTTGAAAAGTGAAAAACATTTTATTTACATGTTTTTAAAAAGTACAATATGTTCTATTTAAACGTTTTTTAAATGTGTTAAAGGTTGTATTTATATGTTTTTGAAAATTCCAGAATGTTCTATTTACATATTTTTGAGAAGTGCAAAATGGTCTATTTAAATACCGTCAAGACATTTTTGTAGATAGTACATATTGTTTTTAGATAAAAATGGAAATGGGTCATGTTGGTTCTTCACAGACGACATGTAGTATAATTCTACATACAAGAAAATTTAAAGAGAGACTTACCTCTGAGCCTTCCAAATTCTTTGAGTACATCCAAAATCCTTTCTTACATTCGTAACATTTGTCTAAACTTGATTTAATGAAGTGGCGGCGGTAAACTGAGAACCATGTGTTTCGAATAGATTCTGAATCAACTTTGATTCCTTTAGACTCAAGCTGTCGTCGCACAATGTTGTATTCATCTTGACTTAAATTGGATGGGTGACATTTCACATTACTGGTACTCATTAAATTCTCTAACTCATACTTAATCATTGACTTCACAGATTGCTCTGGTGTAGTATACTTCCATTTAAACCATCGATCGTAAAATCCAGGTCCAATCATTTCGTGCAGCAGATTTTCCGAGTTCTGTTTTTAAATAAAGAAGAAAGAAGCCAACATTAAATCATCAGCAAAAACAATTTTACACAATTATAAAGTAGCTATATCTTTTACCTTTGTCTTTTTGAAAAAAATAAAAAAGCAAGCTACGTTGTTAAGCAACATAAAAAAAGAAACAAAATTTAAACTTTTAAAATCGTAATTAAAATTTGTTGGAAAATTACCTGTAGCTTCTCCTTCAAAAATTCTTCCATGAACTTCACAGCCTTATCCCACTGAGCCTTGTCATTCACAGATCTATCTTCTAAAGTATTCAATTGAATGACCCTCAAAACTTCACTTGCTTTCCCTTCCCAAGAATGTTTCTTAAATGACTCTTCAACAACACTTTGCTTGAGCTGGTCAAATATTGGGTCATGCAGTTTACCACTTTTTTCCTTCTCTAAAAATGCTAAAAACTTTTCTTTCAAAACTACCCATCCAATCTGAACACACTTTTCCGCTAGGGATTCTTCAGCCCACTGTTTGAGTCGAATATCAACAGTTGTATTGAAAGTTGATCTTGATCCAGAAATACATGCAGGGATGTACACATTTTCAAATATATGATTATTCATGGCGTCTAATAATTTCTCTTCGATAGCTTCTTCCCACTCTTTAGATCCTACTAGACTTAAATTTACAATTTGATCTAATATTTCCCCCCGACATTTCTCATATAATTCATCCCTATCTAATTCTCTGATCCGAGGATAATTATTTTTCCATTCCGTTTCTAGATTAAATCTCATTGCTTTAAATGTATCCGCTTGTTGCTCCACTGTTTCCCTAACCATTTTCCAAAAGCACTCACTAACGGCAAAAGATAAGTTTTTCGTAGTGAATTGAGTTGAGGAACCAACACCAGCAGTACGGAATAATCTTGACGTACGAAAGAATTCATCTTCGTAATGTTTAATAGCACTAATGGAGTCAGTATTATTACCCCGTCCAGTGACAACAGCGAAATATCCTAATGCTTTCATTGGAAACAGTCGTCCACTTAGGATTTGTTGGATCTATGAACAATAAAATTGGAAACATATGAAAGTGGCGTATTACCAGTTAGGGTAGAGAGACTTTGCGGAGTAAATTTATAATAATCCAATTAAAATTATTGTCTTTGCTTACGCGCTCCGGATTAGTTAGATTTTGCTCAGCTAAATCGACTTTAGTTAGAACAAATATTGTTCGCTTCCCAGAAGGATCCATTTGGGATACCAAATCTACAAGAAAAAGAAAATTCATTTGGCACGTGTTTTAATTTAATTTTTTATACAAACTGACTGATTTTGATGTATTTCGATTCTGACTAGCTCATACAAAAAAATAAAATTCAGCGATTAGCTGATACGCATAGACAAAACTGAGCAAATGCGACGAATAAAATACAAATTGGTAAAATTAAATTATGCAGACTATTTATATGCAGTATTTACCTGTAACATTGGATCTTTCAGCATCAACTGAGCCGTCTTGAATGCATAAAATAATACTGTTTGGATTAGACATGTAGTCAACAGACATTCTAATGATGGAATCTTTTGTATCCTCGGCCATTTCCAAAGTTTGGGTCTAAAATTGAAAATGTAAGAATACATTACAGCAAAAAATTACATCACCTTAAATTTTTGAATGGGTGTGTGTGTGATCGTAAAGGTGTCACAAAAACGCTCTTGTTAAAGGCTTAATTTAAACTAATTTAATTCAAAATTTTATAATGCATTGCAACGTACAGAAATAACTCCGGGTAAGTCAACAAGAACCATGCGACTCAATCCTGGTCCTTTCACAGTCATACTAATAACATCATTACTAACAGTTTTTCCTTTCTTGACAGAATTTCGCATCCTTAACTCAACTTCCCGTCTCAATTCTGTCAAATCAGATTCTTTCGACAGATCAAATTCTCGGGCAGAATCCTTAAACTGGGCTATGTGGTAGGGTCCTTCGCTTAGGGTAACTTTGACCGGTGCCCGGGTCATCATTTCTCCGGATCCTCTTGGAAATATTCTAGCCTGAGCAATCATTTCCAGCACGGATGTTTTCCCAGAGCTTTGATCCCCCACGACGACGACTCTTGGTAAGTTATCACTGGATTTATAATTGACATCAAAACCTTGCAACTCATCCAGAACTTCACTATACATATCTATAAGGCTCTTCCTCATTTCCTTGGGCTTCTTCACAGATCCATTGCTAGATTTAATGAGTAACTGTTTTCGCAAATCTTTATTTTCCCTCTCCAGCTTCTCCAATTCTTTCTGGTACTTAAGTTGTATTTTAATGATTTCATCCTGTAAGCTCTCAACCCGTGAGGTCTCGTTCGGTTTCGTCTCCGCATTAATAACCCGGTTCAGTACTATATTATCAACAAAATTTGACTGGGTTGTCATTCCACTGTTGCTACTACTCAAATCCAAGTCGATATCTAAATCAATTTTCTCTAATCTTTCATTAAACCATTTCCTCCAGTAGGATAACTGCTCCGCACTAGCTTCCTTTAATTTGGGATCTATTTCAAATTCCTTAATTTTCGTTTGTATGTCTTGCATTGTCTTGTATACATTTGATTTTGCTTCTTCGGAGGGCATAATAGACTCCAACCATTTCAGATCTGGTAAGGATTCTTTCCAATTATTGTAATGTTGATTTAATGAAATTGAGCCCGCTACACCACCACCGAGAATCAAATAACGGAGTTTTAAAATTGACCGGAGTGCCCCCACGATAAATGTTCGATTCTGAACTGGAATTTGAATATTTCGAGGGTTCAAAAGAAGGGTTGCTTTTGGTGCTCTTCTTATTGAATGCATTTTGATTTCTAATTAGTAATTAGTGTAGTTTCAACGAGGATGAGGAATTACAATAATTTAAATTTAGAATCACAGAACACAGGTGTAACGTGTATATGTTTTATGATCCAGTCAGCACTAGTATTTAATTTATTTATGTTAATAGCGTTATAATTTGTTAAGGACCATTATACTGATTATTAATTTTAATCTTTGATCTTTGCATCACTTTAAACTTTGACTTGTAACTTCATCCTATAATCGATTTTCACATGACGAGCCCGGAGCTGAGGAGAGATGACGATATGACGAACGTGACGAGATTCGAATTGTGTAGCTCTTCTGAGTAGGGAAGTATTCGTTTAAACCATAGAAATATTTGATCTTGCCGCATCTTCTATGGAAATCTTCCTACGTATGTCAATCCAATACAACGATGCAATGCACCACTTTCTACTTTCATCGTCAAATCGACGGCTGTATAAAACTCTTTACAAATAAATCTTTAGTGGAAAAAGACAATACCTAAAATCATATTTAAGCAGTGTATTGGTTTTACTAAAATAAATGCTAAAGGCAATAAGTAAATTAAATCAATTAAATTTAATTTGCGTACGTTTTTTGCTTTTTTAAGTCAAAAATGAAATGGTCTACGAGTCTCCGATAACATTGGAAGAATGTATTTAAATAATGTGTCGATATCGCATCATAATTGACGATTATTTACCATCTTCAAAATTCATAGCGGAATGAAAT
>JAQFZE010003518.1:0-12471 GCA_034695245.1 Dicyrtomina saundersi | reverse complement strand
AAAACATGTAAATAGAACATTTTGTACTTTTCAAAAACATGTAAATAGAACATTTTGTACTTTTCAAAAACATGCAATTAGAACATTTTACACTTTTCAAAAATATGTAAATAGAACATTTTACACTTTTCAAAAACTCTTAATTAAAATTTTCCGCATGTTTCTCATTTTGTTTTTATTACATAGCTCGTTTTGATTCCAGCTTAAATTGGAAATGGGTCATTTTGGTTCTTCATAGACGATATGTAACATGTAACACAGTATTTGACGTTAATGACGGTTACTTTAATTTAACATAATTTATTACCTCTGAGCCAGCGGAGAAGGGAAAGGTCATGTCTCTGATATTCCCTTAACTTTGGAAGAACGTCTCTTATTCTTTTCTTAAACTAAAACGTTAAAATAAAATAAAACGTGTAAACATACACAAATTAAAAAGTTATACAATTTATAATCGTGTAAAAATTAGTATTTAAAACATAAACGTGTAATTGACCTGGTTGAGGGCTTCACGTCCCTTGTCTTTAATCACTGTCGGTTCTATAGGGAAATTCGTCATGATTCTTTTTGTTAGTCAACGGTTTTAAATTTTGAAAAGTAATTAAAAAACAATGTTTGTACACGGGAGTCTAATCTTTGACTTTGCTATAGTGTTTCTATTTGTAAAGCAATTATTCTTTTGCTCTGGCTCCAACACTTAACTCTGATAACTTGTGAATGAATTTAATGATTCTTCAAATCAACTATTGTATCACAAGTATACGATGTGTATGCCTAAAGGTACATGTAACTCTCGTTGGGAGTTTTTCTTGGAATAGATATGTGATCTTCATTAGACCTTGATTTCAGTGGAAAAGATAAAAATTGTTAACGTTACAGATCTCAAATGAAGATTTTAGGGATCGTCCACAAATGACCTCATCAAAATGTTCCCATTTTAGGACCGCATTAAGTCAGCATAACAAATGTATAGATGGCTGTCTTTAGGGCCGGATAATGCGGCTAGCGCAGGCAGCCCCCGCTGCTTGAATTTTCAAAAAAAGTGTAAATTGAACATTTTGCAGTTTTGAAAAATAGGAAAAAATAATATTGAGACTTTTTAAAAACATGCAAAATAAAAAATTTGTGTACTTTTCAAAAACATGGAAATAAAACATTTTCCACTTTTCTCAAAACATGTAAATAGAACCTTTTGCATTTTTCAGAATCAAGTAAAAAGAACATTTTTCACTTTTATACAGCCCGTAAATACAACATTTTGCTTTACCAAAAAAAAACATCAATAAAATCAAAATGGTGGTTTTTGTATGGAAACAAAAATGTTGCTGCCTAAAAGTAATTACTTTGTCCGACCTAGGCTGTCTTTAACATGGAATATGATCAAACCCCTCCGATAACGTCATTTGTGGACGATCATTTCAATTGTAAAAATTAAAGTGAAGTTAAACAAATGACAAACCTCACGGCTAACAGTTAGTAGCTTTTCCAGAGAAATGAAGGTCTTGGATAACAAAAAAGTGAATGCATGAAACAGGAGTAATTTAATCATTTTTTGGCATTATCCCCAAGTTGCACAATAATGTACTTATAATTATTGCTTGCTCAATAGTAACATCATCACAGTAAAGTTTGAATTTTGATCTACCGTCTCATGTGCTGCACACTCCAAGGGCGTATATCTAAAGGGGGGGCCACGGTGCTTATTAACCCCCCGAGCCAGCTTTTAACACAGACGTACATAGGGACATTTAATTCAAAATGGCCGCTGAATATGGGTGAGTCCACCATGGGAACATTTTCTAGAGCTGCCACTGGTACATAGTGCATAGTATGTTCACTTAATTAAAAGGAGATAGGAATTTTGGAAGATTGGATTGGGGCATTGGGGTAAACTATACAGACAGTCGAGCTGATTTATTTCACCATTACGCTGAATACCCAGTTTTCATCGATTAAAAATAAGATCACGCAAAACCAGTTATGGCATCAATATTTAGCGTGCATAATTAATGTTGGCACTGTGAACTGCAATCATAGCTTTAGTGTTTTTTAAGGATTTCATTTTATATAGATATCTGTATTTTATTCTAGCAAAAACTAATATGATTTTTTCTGTGATAACTTACACTTTTTTTCCATCATTTGATTATGCAATCTGAGTGCTTTTTTATCCCCCTTCCTCTCTCATCTTTGCAGTGATACCACTGACCTAGAGACATGTTTGATTTTTTTCTATGCTTTGGAATATGCAATCAGCTTGCTTTGAGTCCACCTATACTAAAGCTGTACGTGTAGTGCAAAGTATGCGTACTCACAGCCTCAAGTAAGTTGGAACATGGCCGGACGAAGGAATTGGTTTTAGGGAGCAATTTGTTTCCATACAAAAACCAAATTTTGATTTTATTGATGGTTTTCTTTAGTAAAGCAAAATGCTGTATTTACAAGCTTTACAAACGTTTAAAATGTCCTTTTTACTTGATTCAGAAAATTGCAAAATGTTCTATCTGCATGTTTTTTGAAATGTGTACAAATATTTATTTCTATGTTTTTGAAATGCCTAAAAAAAATTTATTTCCATGTTTTTAAAAAGTCAAATTATTCTTTTTACATATTTTTAAAAAATTCAAAATATTCCATAACATGTTTTTTGAAAATTCAAGCAGCGGGGGCTGCCTATGCGCTGGCGGCATTATCTGGCCCTGAATTGGAAGATATAAGAACAGTAGGATACATACTTTGAATCCGAATACAAGACATTTGTGTTTTCACACTGCTTTTATCGCCAAAAAAGATGATCATGCAAATCCAACTTGTGGTGTGGGTTAGGAATTTACTTATAAAATTGGCATTGTTCACGCGAATGCAGTGCTTTTCAATTTATTTTCAATTTATAAGAATATAGTTATCGGTGTGTTAATACTAAACACTAATTATTTTCAGAAATCCCCACCACCATTTTTAAACCACCAACTACTGACAGGGTCGGATTAGCGCAAAAAAGCGCGGTTGTGCTGACATATCCTGCCTTTTGCTCATTCTTGCTAGTCTTAATTCAAAGTAAAAGGCGCGGGTGTGCTAGCACATCCGCCACCCTGGGCTAATCCGGGCCTGTATCTAGGAAAGTTTTGTGTGTTACATAAATGACTTGATTTGTACAAATGCATTTTCTACAACATCACGTTGTTCGAATGGGCTTATGCAAAAACGGTAAAGTGTTTTTTAAGTATAATAATTAATGTAAATATTGGTTGCAAGATACTGGGGGAGGCTAAAACTCTTATCGTTAGTTCCGTTTAGCCGAAGCCAAAAACCCGTGAAACCATTTATGAAATTTCATGAGTAAGCCATAGTTATTGACTTTAAAATTTATTTTATTTTGGCAAAATATTTACAACTTTTTTTTCTAAATTACAATGTTATATTTAGTGGTATTCTATAAAGCAGTAAGTTATTGTAGTTATAGTTTTATTTTAATTTAATTTTGACGCACACAAACACTAATATTATTATGAAGTCGAAAACAAATTCGTCTTATTGTTAGTATTTTTTTGCACTTCTGCGCTTACAAAATTTGGCTAATTAAGTTAAAAGCCTTAGAGGCCTGCTGCCTAAATTTTCAAAAAAATATTTAAATTGACCATTTGATTTAGCACTTTTCAAAAATATGTAAATAAAGAATTTTGACTTTTAGAAACCATGGAAATAAAAAGTTTTGTGCATTTCAAAAACATGCAAATAAAACATTTTACAACTTTTGAAAAAATCTAAATAGAATATTTTGCACGTTTTTGAGTCATGCAAATAGAACATTTTGCGCTTTTTTAAAACATGTATATGGAAGATTTTGATGAAAAATGTAGGAGCTTGGCAGTGAAATTACGTTTGAATAATTATGTTTATTGATTTATTCAAAAATGAATTCAAATGAATGAAATGAACTGTAGGTTTAAATTTGTTAGTGACATGACATGACTGATATGTATAGTATACTATAGAATAAGCGCGAGACAACATAGTTTAGTTTTATTAATTAATATTTTTATTAATTATTTATTCTTATATCTCAATCAGTTGGCGGACAGGAAAATGTAACACATTATTAGATTTCGCAAACAGTAGTAGCTATTTTATTTGCCCGGCAACACCCGATCTTTCTATGTGCATTTCTACGAGCGTCCAGCAAAGGCAGTTCCCTTATGGGGATGGCCACCAGAATTTTAATGTGAGTAATTGAGGGTAAGTGAACGTCTGGTAGTAATCTGGGCGATCTGGGGACTGGGAGATCTCATAACTGTTCAGAAAAGTTAGACCACTATATCAGTATAAGTTTGAAACTTCGAAAAAATTAACAGTTGATTTGTTTTGTAAATTGTGTAAGACTGAATTTACTGAATCTTACCGCGTCCAGCCGTTGCTGTGCCACTAGCGATGGCGGCGCCATTTTCGCCATCCTGTGCGTTAGAATTTTGCTGGGCATTATTAATTTGGCCTCCAACAGGGTCAAGATAGAGTGGGGACCTTTTTCCTGTAATTCAGTTCAATATTATTTTTCTGAAAATGCAAGTGGTAACAGTGTGGATTTCCTATAGAGATTGCAATAAATCCAAAGTATTTATATTGTGAGATAATTATTATTGGAATTAGAATGTACCTCGCCCGTAGACTACAGGCCCATGGCCACCAACCCCGTGAAAGCCTGGGAGGCCAAATATTGGAGATCTCTTATCTATTTGTAAAAGAAAATTCCATCTTTAGCTTAACAATTTTTACGAAATTACATAATAATAGTAAACTATATATTATGTACATTGCATCTACACTACTGCATCAACTTAACAAATTAAATTAATTTTTAAAATAGTCAAACTTTTCCCGTACCTCGTCCAGCAATTGCCGTTCCGCTAGCAATGGCAGTACCGCCAAATCCAGCCCTGGCGTTTGAGTTCTGTTGAGCATTATTGATACGACCACCGCCAAAACCACCTCCACCTGTGGAAATAAACAAAAACCCGGGAAATTAAATAAGATTTTATTGAGAGATTTAAGAGAGAACAAAATTTTTCAATATTTCTATTTTAAAAACTTACCTCCGTAAAATCTAGCAGACGCTACTGCTACGAGTAGTGCAAGAACGAATACAAATTTCATTTTGTTTTGAAAAAATAATTTAATAATGATAATTTAATTTTATGACAAACAAGAGGTGAGCTAGATGAGAATGAGAACTAAATTTTGACTGTGCCTTCCTTGAATTTGTTCCACGTATTTATATTCTTAACGAAATTTGTAAAAGCTAAAATTAATTAACTGTTCATATTGATTTAGATATCCTCATACGGTAGTAATTGTTCCTATTTCTGAGTATTGTACTAAATTACAGTCATAAACTAATAAGTTGATTCAGAAAACAAACACAAATTCAATGAGAGTTTTATAGGGCTTGTAGATCTATTATGTATACAATGCATTTTATTTTATTAAATCAGTTTTTAATCTAAATTTTTATTTAATGTTAGAAAATTAACTTTATCTTGAGGTTTAGCTTGAATTTAAATAATCTTTAGTTCTTGGATGCGTATCATTCTTGTTAGTTCCGAAATGCAAGTCATTGAAAATATCTTTTTCTGAGTAATTTGTTTGCATGAGAGAATCAGTTGATTTGATTAAACCGTAATTAGGCCAAATAGCCCAAGAAATTGTTATTGTAGTTAATTTGTGAATGAAGTTAATCTAGCATGAAAGGGGATCAAACACACTTTACACATTCCACAGTGATGAGTTGATGAGTAGTAATGGAAGTCATAAGTCATGAATGAATTGGTATGTAGATACAACGTAATGCTTAACGAAAATATTATGTTTAAACATTGTTTATTTGAAGGCAATTAGTAACTGTTTCGAAATGATCTCGCATGCTTAATTTCATTACTTTTGTTTACTTTTCGATGAGCTAATTATAGGTTAATTAACAATCATACTTGGGGATTTCAATACAATAAATTGTGTGAGCTTCGTTGCTGAAATATTAAGGTAAGTAATATTAGTAATATTAGGTAAGTTGTATACGTCTTCCTAGGTCCTAGACTGGATTAGATAGCAGTGATTTCAGTCACAAATATTACAATATAACAGACAAGATATAACCTTTTAGGATTGCGCCATTATTGACACTAATTATAGCTTCTTTGGTACTTGCCAGAAATGTTTCCGCAGGAACATTGCCAAAAATGTTTCCCTTAAAAATGCATTATATAGTTTCAGGATGTTTTTTTCAACTTGGAAATCAGTAGTATGTTTCGAATGCATTATTATAAATTAAAAAATAAGTTTTCTGAACAATATTTATCCTACAGCCTAGCCTATTTTGAATTTAAATTTCAAAGTGAATTCCATTTTAAATTCTGAAATTATTTGTCCTTCTTTAAAATTAATATACATACTAAGTTAAACTTTTATAACTTTGCTTTAGCTCTATGAACCATGGTCAGCATTTATAATTTCCATTATTCCTAAGTAAAACATTATATCGTCTGTGAAGAACCAAAATGGCCCGTATATCCAATTTAAGCTACATACAATCAAAATGTGCTGTCATAAAAACAAAATGTGAAACATGCGTAACATGTTAATTAGGAGTTTTTCAAAACGTAGAATGTTCTAATTCCATGTTTTTGAAAAGGTGCAAAAATTTCTAATTCCATGTTTTTAAAAAGGTGCAAAATATTCTAATTCCATGTTTTTGAAAAGGTGCAATATGTTCTAATTCCATGTGTTGGAAAAGTGTAAAATGCTGTGTTTGCATATTTTTGAAAAGTGCAAAATGTACTATTTTACTATGTAAGGTAAAGAATTTTATCCAAATAAAGTCGCTTTTTTGTTCTGCAAAAGGCATTTTTTCAACCCCAATGACAAAAAAAAACAAAAAAGGTGTCGACTTCTTAGTACAGCTTCAGTAATCATATTCATGCTCTGGTCAAGGCTTTCTAATGTCAGGTATGATCCATTCAAAGAAGGGACATAATATGCCATACACTGATTGTTAAAAACTTTCTGCTATCTTCCCTGAACCCAGTGAGCTCACACCCTTCTTTACGAATTATTTTGAATTTGAAAAGTAACATGTAATTGGTGACTTAGGGTTTTCATAGTAATTTAAATGCACATGTTGAATGACTAGATATAATTAAAATTAAAGCAAAAATAACTTGTAAACGTCGACTCTTTTGCTTTATTAGTCATTGTGTCCCACTCAAAGGCTTACAACTTGCGATAGCCTCTGTCGGCAGATAAACTGTTTTTTTTATTGCTTAGAAATAATTAAGGGCTTTCAATTTTAGACGTAATTTGAAAAACAATGTAAGGAGAGAGGATTATTTCACTATTTATACATTCTATATACATTGTTTACATTTTCACCTAATATGGAATATTAGATTATTATCATGTGTAAGATACATTCCGCATCATCTAGATTCGATTTATATCAAGTAGCAAATTGTCATATCTGACTTAACATAGGATATAATATTTGAGAATAATTGTGAACTCTAAGGAGTAAAAATTAAGAAGCCTTTCCATAAGAAAGCATTGTGCATTGTTTATGCTGACGCTCAAGATATTTGACCCTCGCGTTATCTTGTCACCATCAATTACTTTTTATTACTTTATTGGTGGACAAGTAAGCATCCTATATTTCCCAATACAGGATGGTTGGTACATAGTTTATAGTTAGAAGTACTATGTTCCATATTCAATACAACTGAATCAAGCTACATAGCTTTTCTACAGTGTGTGGAGGAAATTACACGTAAACATTGGTATACCTAAATTATATACAAACAATAGTTTAAGAGAAGAGAAAAAATTAAGAGAGAACACACAATTGAGACTGACAAGCCAAGGTGTACACATCTTATTATTTTGGTATCCTCTCGGATATTTTATTCATTTTCAATTCCATCGATACTTTTTTATGAAGATTGGAGTAAATTTCATAATTTAACTTTCCACAATCACTAATTTCCATATCTAAAGTTATTAAAAGGTAAGTTTATTTTTCCATTTATTACAATAGATTTTCAAAATTGAATTACTCAAGTACCCGATAGCACAGGTAAAACTGGCAAGAGCGCACCTTTTTGAAAAACAGTTCAGTTCTTGTTGTGAAAGTTACTAATCACAAGCAATCTTCACGCACCTGATATGAATCTCTAATATAAGGGTCTCGTTTCGAATTTCGAATTACATTGTAAGTTGTAAGTTAAATGCGTGCTTCTTTGGGGCCTAGCAGAAAGGCTTGCAATTTCATTGAACTTGATTTATTTGTGGAAGAATTTGTATCTTTGGTGTTTAAGGCCAAGGTACAAACTGAAAGAATACTTCGCAATTGGGAGTTTAGCATTAAAAATAAAGAAAATTAAGTAGTTGACACTGGTTGACAGTTGAAGAAGAAGTTGACTTTTCAAGTTGAAGTTGAAATATTGAAATAATTGAAATTTTAAATTTAAGTTTGACGTTAGAATACCATTCTATTTATTTATATTCTTCCATCCTTGATTCTTCAGTTCCACGCGGGAAGTTTTAAGCTTAAACTTCGTCTCTCGCTGTAAAAGTTGTAAAACTGTAAATTATGTAGGAAAATTAAGTTTTTAGTTCACACTGTCAATCTTTCACAGTTCGTAACACACGATTCTATTTTGTTTGTTAAATACAATTCATTATTTATACTATCCTGTATTTGTAATGTTGGGAACGGTCGATTAGACGAGGCTAGAGGGCTGGACTGTCAATTATGGAGTGAAACTTGCTTAGGTTTTAATAATTTATTATTTATTGTATGTGTTTATTTACGCTGTATGTTTGTGATGAATTTTGAACTTTATAAAAGTGTCACGTGTTTTATTTAAAGTATTTTAGTTGGAGCCCTACATGCAAAATGAATTCGAATTCAAATCTAGTTTCAAAATGTCTCACGACTCAAGCCATTACTGACGAAGATGAGAAAGCAATTGGGACAGATAATGACATCGCTGGTTCAGTTTCAGGTGGATCTCAAGTGGCCACCTCTGAAGAGGTTGATAATACTTTTGCCAATGTGTTTACAGCAGATGTGAGTGATTTTGAATTTTAATAAAAACTATAGATCGACTGATTTAATTATTAACTGAAGGTAGTGGCTCGCATACATAATCCATGGTAAAAATATATATCGAATTGAAATTTTAAAGGTATAATTTCACTGACTATACTGCTTAATTATTTAATTTATGAAATATGTTGCACAACCCACTTTGGCAGATCCTCCCTGAGATATTTGACAACCTACAGATTCTCACTGTAAAAGATCTGCTACAATTTCGCCTAGTGAATCGGTGTTGGAGAGATGCAGCCACACCAGTGCTTCTTAAAAGAAATCTTTGTAAAATACCACTGTGCTTTGGCAAAATGGTCCGGGATAAGGACGATAACTTAGTTGCTCGTGGTTTTCGCAGTGAAATTAAAACAAAAGAATTTAAGTCTTACAAATATTTTAATTTTTACAAACCTGGAAGCTTCCTTTCGGATCTGAACCAACTAATCTATATTTCTCCAAAATTCCCATCAACCAGTATTGGTATCTATCCTGTAGTGTGTCCTTCTGGTTTTTAAGATCTGTGCCCAATACCCAACACTGCTGCTGATGCCAGCATCGATGAGTATCACAAAGATTTACTCCAATTCCTGTCCCTGCATGGAAAACAAATGAGGAAGTTGTCGCTGACTGCCGGAGTCTCAAAAAAAGCACTTCAAAATCTACTATACGTCCACATGCCAAATTTGACTAGCTTGGATATTCAATATTTTAATTTTGATTTCAAAAATAGAGCCGATGAGGCGAGTCAAATTCAAATACCAGTGTGCCTCCCTCCTCCGTCAATACTACAAATAAAAGAGATTTTGTGGGTCCCGTCGGACCTCCTCCGGAGAACAAATTCAATTTTGTGAAAGAGCTCACTAGATCTTCGCCAAATTTGATTGCTATTCAAGATATTCAGACGTCATTACTCGGTGGCTTACTTGAAATAGGGAAGTGTCACCTTGTGAAAGATGCTTACTTTGATCTACTATATCTAACTCCGCAATTCACAAAACTTGTGACGGATACGATTTTGAAAGGCAGCCTTCCAAATGTTCCCACACTTCAACTAACCAAACTCTCAGTCAATTTTAAAGATCGTTGGGAAAAAAATAATACGAATGATGTTATGATCAAGGGACTCAATTTAATTTTGAGTGCAAGCAAAGCTTCGTTAAAGCATCTCAAGCTCATTATTAATCCAACAGACAACCATGTCAACATTTTTATTCCCCCGCTTCCTCATTTAGAATTCCTTGAATTGGCATGTTACAAAAGCCCATCCACTTTTCGATTCCATTTCCTAGGAGATCTTTTTGGGCAAGCATTACAAGCTGGAGAATTAACTGCGGATGATTCAGTTAATGACTTTAATGAGCTCACACGACGAAATCAAGGGAACACCAATATCCCAGGAGATTATTTTCCACGTCTTCGTGAAATCAAGCTGTTTTCAGGATTATATGGAAATATCTTTACTGGAGGTGACAAACTCTTAGAATTCTTTTCCTTGGAACATCTTGAAGGAGATGGAGTGACCACTTTTCCAAGTGATACTCTTCCAAAAGTGACTAGTTTGCAATTAAGTCGATTTCCACGGGATGGCAGTAACATGTCGCAAGTATTCCCGAATATTTCTCATTTAAACATTGGGTTAGAGAGTCCTGATGGCCTTTTTAATCAAAACTGGATCTGGAGTGCATTTCCACAATTACAGAGATTTGAAATATGCCCACAACCGATTTTGTGGAATACGAAGGAGATGGCCAGTGTGGACAGTTTCTTTACAGGATTTTCCAAAGAATTATGTGCAAAAATTGAGAGTGGCTCAACTTCTTCTGAATTCAATTTGGATCAAGGAGCAGTTTTCAAACGAACTCAACCATACATCGGGGACAGTAAGAGTAAGTGCTTCATTTCCAGTGTCTTAATTCATTTTGTAGAAGAAATCATTTTGTAGCTGTATTGTGGTTTACAATTGACGGGTCAAGCCTAATAAAAAATTAGTTAATAATACGTTCTCTGGTTACAGATTTAAAGGAATTCAAAATCACATTTTTAGAAATATTGTGGTCCAAGTTTGCCACTAAAGTAACCGCTGTTTATGGGTTTAAGCAAGTAATTCACCGGACAAAGATTATATTGTCTTTTGAGGGCCCTCCCATGAGCGTTAAAGAAATGAAAGGTACGACTTAAAGCTCAATTTACTATTTAATGTTGTTTACACACGCTCAAAAGTAAATCTTTCAGATTAGTTTGATCAACAAATTAGTTTTGGCATAATACTGCAATAGCAATAAGTAGTTATAGATGGCAGTTTTTCAATTTAATTTAGCATTATCATTATCATTGACATTTTAAAAAAAGGTGATTACTAAAATTGTTCTTATAGTATTTTCACCTTATAAATAAACTTGAGGTTAGGTTCCTATATTTAAACTGAATGTACCAAAATAATTATTTAAAATCTAATTGCTTACAGAAACACGTCAACACCTAGAACCTGTTGCAGCGTACGTTGATATTCGGATGAGGAAGTAGAGCTTATTACAAGAAGCGGTTGGTTACTAAAATAAAAAGTGTTTTAAAATACAGAGTTTAGCACGGAACTTTCGCTTTTATTAGGGTGCAATTTTATTATTTTATAGCCATAATTTTTGACTTGGGATTTCTTAAATTTTCAAAGTGCCTCGTGACACCGTTGTATTTCTATAATAAATATAGTATTGTATATGAAAATCCGACAAATGTCAAATTAATAATTAGCTACTTAAATTAAGTGACTAAAGAGATGTCTAATTTTTTAATGTGTGAATTTAGAAATAATTAAATTACTTAAATCGTTATCAACTTTGTTTTACAAGCTGGAGAAAATTATTTTACATAAATCATGAATTTATGCATTTTTTTTCATTTAGTAAGCGGGCGTGAATTTGCTGATCCTTCAGAGATAGTGTGTGTCTAGGCAATGCGTATTTATGAGTACCAGAGCAAAAATCAGAAAAATACAAAGCTTCATTTTGAACTACGATTCTGATTTTAGTTGATTACTAGGTAAATGGATATTTTTGAATATCGCGAAAGGTATTGATTTATTTTAAAAAGCGAGACAAAACTATTTCCGAGCTTTCAGATTTCATGAAAAGGTTTGCATGAGTATATGCCTTATTTTTGTATAAACACCAGTGTACGTTTGTACGTACCTACCTACATAAGTAGTATGCTATACAATAATCACAATACAACATAGTTTGTATTTATTAATTGATTGTTTTATTAAATATTTATTCTGATATCTCAATTATTCAATTATCAGATTGGAATAATCAACACTAGCGTATTAAATAGGAAGTTCT
>JAQFZE010003517.1:0-12471 GCA_034695245.1 Dicyrtomina saundersi | reverse complement strand
GGCCGAAATCGACTATAGCCGAAATCGACTATGGCCGAAATCGACTATGGCCGAAATCGACTATAGCCGAAATCGACTATGGCCGAAATCGACTATGGCCGAAATCGACTATAGCCGAAATCGACAATGGCCGAAATCGACTATGGCCGAAATCGACAATGGCCGAAATCGACTATAGCCGAAATCGACTATAGCCGAAATTGACTATGGCCGAAATCGACTATAGCCGAAATCGACTATAGCTGAAATCGACTATAGCCGACATCGACTATAGCCGAAATCGACTATAGCTGAAATCGACTACAGGTGAAATTTATTTTGTCGGAAATTAACTTAGTGGCGATATCGACTCTTTATTTTGTTAATACTAAGTAGATCCACTGACCCGTCATGCGACATCATTTACGGGCAATGCATTAACTTAGTGTTTGCTGCTAGCATATCAATGCTGTGAAGATTGCTTTTGAATTATAAAATGACGATAAAGAATGCAGCATATTGAATTTTAGAATTAGCCTAAATTTTAAACTGCCCGATGATACTGCTAAGGCTGCTATTAAACAATGGCTTTTGCTGGTTACATTCTATATTTATTGTTACTGTTAATGCAAAGTTGTGGTTTAAGTGGCCAATCTCCAGTTTGCACTAAAAGCAAAGTGGCCGGTCTCCAATTTCACAAATATATATGCACTTTGGAGACAGGCCACTTTGCTTTTAGTGCAAAATTAAGATCGGCCACTCTCGTACCAGTACCACTAGTACCCAATCTTCTTGTGCCTGTGCTACTGTTACTGGGCCCACAAGAATCAGCAAAACTTACTACTGTTGCCGGCGGATTATTTTTACTAACAGAGCTAAATCGTACGGGAATAGCTCCTACTTTTCCCACTTGATACGGAGCAATTTGTACCTTTGCGAATGCTACCGAGCAAGCTTGTACCGGCACCACTTGTATACCCCGCCTACTCCTATCATAAACTATCGTACCTGGCTCACTCGTACCGGCGCTAATCTGGCCAAACCCACTTAAACTGGCCTCACAGATACCTGGTTCACTGTCACTAGCAAAGTTGGTACCTAGCCCGTTAGCATCGACTCTAAATGCTGGGTTTTATGTTAGCTTTACTACAAAAACGTTGTTTTCCAGTAATGAGTTGATAAGACCAACTTGCTGTAAGCTCTGCATCTACTTCGGGCCCATGGTGGACAAATCCGGCGTGCCTCATTGACTGCCTACCAGTGTGTCCCTGCGGTAGGCCTTACTTCTAGCATAAAAATATGACACTGAATTATATGCGTATATTTCAAAACTATATACTATGCTGTTCTAACCACATCTTGAAAGAAATAAAACTTTATTTAAAAAATAAACTGAAATAATAATGCTACACATAATTTTCGTAAACTAAAAATTGTGAACCTTATATTGAGTCCTTTGGGATATCCCCATTGGAGGACAGGTTCAAGTTTTATTTTAATAAAGTAGTCTTTCTACGTCTCTGTCATCCAGCAAGTACTCTTATTGCAGCCCCAGTAAATTTAATAAACTAAAACTGGTGTGTTTTAGAATACGCTGTTTATACAACAATTTTATTTCTAGTGTAATCTTATATCTACTGCTAAGTACGTCCCTAACCCCTGAAGTGTATTTCTAGCATTGTTTATAATTTCTAAAGCAAAAGAGAAATATCTGTGCTGATTTGAATACCTAAGCTTAAATTAAAATACATTCGTTTTCAAAATAAGTATGCATAGTATTAGGACCAACAATTAAATACCCTGATAATTTTTAAAGCATGTAAAGAATTTTCGATAGAATATGCAAACACTTTTAATTTTATTTGCAAGTAAGCAATATTTCCAATTAAAACATGAGTGTTCTTGCATTTAGTAGAAATTACATCCACAGGAATTAAAAGACGAACTTGAACAGTCTGAAGTAATTATCTTATATAATGCGTTGAATACATGGAACTGTGTGTTTGGAAAATGCTTTATAAATATGTATGTATATAATATCTGCATAGTATAAGTAGTTGCTGAGATTTTAAATATACCCATCCACATTTATGTAACAACTTAAATATTTTTCAAATGTAAATTACGCTTGACTTTTTTCTTGATATCGGAACCTTGCTTTACGCTCGCAAAATATTTTCATCTTCAAAGTCTTGCAGTATTACAAATAAGCATATATCGGTTCCAGACGGCGTGTACGGTCCCTATTTAAATACCAGAAGAAACTTGCAATGAGGAAGCACGGGTAAATTAAATAAACAGATATACGTACTTAGTAGTTGATACATAGCTGTGCTTTTATCATACAAGGCAAAGCTATCTATACTCTATACACTGAATATTGTATACTAAACGCCAGAATAAGTTCAATAATAAGTCAGGAACTGCGTGGACTAAAGTATGTTGCAATAATTCTAAGGACCATATCATATAAACCCGAAAAGTGTAACTGTACTAAATAAACTGGACTTTGCTTTGTACGCATAAATAAAACTATAAAATTCTTTCAAAAGCTTCAAGGGTTAGCCAAGGCCCAAGGCTTGGCTTTCCATTCACGCCACCCCACATTCCACATACCATTATACTGAGAACTAATCTACCTAATAAGCGCCACTATTATTATATACATAGTAATAATAATTACTATAGGAAAGTTGTAGTTGTACAAGAGTCAAAATTGACTAAATAAAATTTCTATAAAAATGTGCCCATCTGATTGTGAGTTGTACCGTAAACATCAGTCACTATATATATGTAATGGCCCGTATAGCCTCTATATCCAGGCTTTTTAATACACTTGAATTAATAATGAAAATTGATAGGTTTGGGTTGAATACAGATTTGTGTGTGTGTGTGAATGTAGGTGGGTGGGTGGTTGGATGTCAAACGGTGCTGTTGGGTTTATGGCTCGAAAATAATATGATAAACGGTTGTAAATAACATTATTCCAGCCTGGAGAAGGTTTTTAAATTTTATTTCAGAGCATAACGGACTGATTAGATTTGCGTGATTTTGAAGAGTGTATATTAATTTTGGGGTAGAGGATCATGGGCAGGGGAAGGGTCGTAGTGAATAATATTATTGAGTAAAATTCTAGTCACGTTTTGCAAATATTGCATCCGAAAGTTCCGTCAAGTATATTTAGGGAGTGCAACGTGTTGCCATTATGCTATATACCATTTTCTGGTCTCTGGACACGGATGAGACTGTGTTGAGTCTCACTCTGGGAGCTGCTGTCCCAAGCATGGTTGCGGACAGATGAAGGGAAAACAAGCATTATGTTGACTCTGTTCATCTTCTTGGAGTCGAAAAAAGTGGTATGGTAGTCGGACGGAGGGTTCAGTCGACTTCCAGCTATCACCTCAGGATGATCATAGTGCGGCTCTCGAGAAACTCCTTCCATATCATCCCAGACGATCTCAAAATTTTAGTGTGTCTCGTATGTGTGCTATTTACACTTGTGCCTGCAATCTCTGTACTACAGACCGCAATTGTAGTGGACACCAAGAACAGGAGCACGACGTACGATCAACGTTTCCCAGTTCTCAACGACGACAATTATGATTTCTCCGAATTCACACACTACAATGTGGGAGTTCTCCTCGTGTCCGGCACAGGCTACGGTTTTGACTTGGAGAAGTGCTCTCCAGCCATTGACATGGCTCTTGACTACGTCAATCAAATCTATCTCCGTCCACACAAAATCCATCTGAACAAAGTCCAACGGAGGTTTGTACTCAATCAGTATATCTTCTATAGTTGTTGTTGTTTTTAAACATTTTATATGCGTCAACTTACTGTGTTCGTACAGAAAAGTATTTTAGTGACACCGACCCCGTCAAAGTTTTAAATTATTTCTATCGCACTCTTTCTTGGTCCTCCATCATTCCCCAAGAACCCTTACCAGTATAATTAGTGGTGTCCAGAATATTTCTGTTTGTGCCTACAAGCTCTTTCTTATTAAACTCAAATTCATGTTTGTTTTTTACAAAATATTTTCATACATTTCCGTGTCGCGTCGTGGCTACCTCCTTTATAATACGTTTGAGCTTTGAGTACTTACATTATATAGCTTGACGTATCTCCGCGTCTCCTCTGCTTGGTCTGGATAAAAGAATTAGATAATAATTTATAGTGTCTTTTGTTCTAATCGTATAATATGTACATGTCTGTTCTGTGGGCAGACAGGTGCGTACAACTTTGCCTCGCAGAGTCCTTCTAAGAAACAATTCATGTTCAATAATGGGGATTAAGGAGTCGTCTAAGATGATAGTGATATGGTTGAGATAGGAGACATTCTAGATATTTTGAACTGGTTATCCTTGAATTTCAATATTAATTGAGGGATTCTTTTATGTGTCTATTTTGTATTTTTTTGTATTACCACTAAATGTATAGCCAATGTCATAAGCAACAGTGTAATGGCTGAGTGGTCTACGTCAATTTATGACGGTTCAGACAGGATTTAGAGTTGTAAACCGAAGCCATACTACTATATCTATTCAGTTCCATGTCCATACAGTAATGAATGTGAATGAACGAATGTAAGTAACAAAAAAAAGGATGATAGTTCTATAAATAAATTATTGTAAGATGGTGTGTACAAGAATTTGCATACGACTGGATACATTCAATTATATGTTGAGACGTATTAAGAATTTAGATACAACTTTTAATGTCTAATGCAAAATGTGAGGGTGGCTCTGTGCGGAGTAGTATTTTGAGATCATTTAACTACTGTTGGTATATTATTTATCCATGTTGTATATCGTACCTCTATAATTATAGAGATTAGTTGAATGAAAACGAAATTAAACTTTTTTTCTAAATTGTTTTCTTCTGCTGCTTATATCCCAAATTCCAGCTCCAAGTTTTCCCACTCTGCAATAATTATTATTTTCGAATTAAAGTGGATGTGAGGATCGTATATTATGTTATTTTAATTTGAGGTTAAAAAAACAAAATGAAAAAAAGAAGCTTTTAAAAAACCCCTTTAAACAAGATGGAGAGTAACACTTAAAATGTTGTTTATTATGCCACATTAATTCTTTTCATATAGTTATCCATCATGCGATAATAGACTTACACCCGGGTTGGCGGCTGATATGAGATTTTTATCAAATGTGATTGCATTCGTTGGCCCTGCGTGTGGATTTGCTTTACAGGTAGGAACGTGTGTGCATAGGAATCATTGAGATTCCTTTCCATACTTTTTAACTGCACAGGAAGTACAAACTTATACTACAAATTTATTTTTACCAATGTTGTATGATTTATTATTTTATATTTATGGAAAATGTTTTGGCTTGTCCCGTTTTTCGGTACAGCCTGTTGGATTTTTGTCTGCCTACTGGAACATTCCCGTCGTGACTGGATTAGGAGATCAGGTATGTTCGACGTCTTCATGTATCTTCTTGAATTTCCTCCTCCTAAGCATTATTACATCCCGTTCTCGGTATTAAATTCTACACCCAAAAGTCAAAGTTGTTATTTCATTATATTATTCAGTTTCGGTTGTAAGTGTAATTTTCACAATCCCCCCCCCCCACCTCAGCCCGAGTCTTTTTTGTTATCTATTACGCACATACAAACTTGAACGGTCAAGATTTACGCGAGATTATTGCTAGCTGTATAGTTACCTTCACCTACTATTCATAATATTAGTATCGATTGAAGGTGCAATACAGACTTACTATAGTAAGTTACCTTGAGAGGCTATACTCAATCGGCGGAGGTAAATATTACTAAAAATATGGGATCTGTGAGACAGGAGGATGTGAGGAAAGAAAAAAAGGGAAAATACTACTGATTCACAGTTGATAGGGGAAAATGACACGAGTCTTTTGTTGCACTTTCAATTAAGTAGATTGCTATCCAATTTCCAATTAGTGTATTTTCCCTATGCCCCATAGCCATATCCCAGTTCCAGCTTGTGGTTATAGTATATATAGGCTAGGTAGTCCTACTATAGTAATCCTATTAAATATGAGTTTTTTTTTGTACTCTATTCCAAAATTGGTGGATTCTGTTTTTAAAATGTAAGCGAATCTTTATATGGTTATACCTTGATATCATAGTTTTTTTGTTTAATATTTGAATCACCCACAATATGTCCATGTCCTCCTCCTACTGTAACTGTAGGACAGACTGTACACACACACATACAGATGCATTTGCATTAATAGCTATCGCATCGTTATCACTGTTTCACCACTCACTACTATTAGACGCGTAGTAAATGAGCCTGCACACACTGCAACATCGCCTCTCGCTTCTTCCACTCTGTACATTGTAATTAATTATATAGTACTCGTGGAGTTATGAGTTATAATTGTGAGCAAATTTGAATTTTTATACCACTTACAAATGCACTACTATAAATGCAGATCGTAGAGCATATAGCTTCCATGTGATTAGTATAATTATTTTTACCCTCTCGACTTTTATTTTTAATTGTCAGATGTGTAGTAAAAAAAAAAGCACCGCGCAGTGCCGTTTCCTTTTTGGATGATTTTGACGTCACAAAGATATATAGAGCTTTCCCCTTGATTTTAATTATAATTATCTAAATATGTATTTTTTGCCAGTAAAATCCTTTTCAAAGTTGTAGTGTATTTCCCAGTCTTAATACATATACCTAGTTATTATTCTTATATTAGTATTACCTATAATCTCCTCCCAAGCAAAAGACAGCTTGATTTTTAGCCGTAGATATTTTTTTTTGTCCAGCTGCCATGACTCTAATTAGTGATGCTTTCCAATGCATTGCGCTATAATTTATTCATACGGTAGATATCTAAACTTTTTCACGTCGTTAAGTCGTATATAATTATTTATTGGTATGTTGTAATATAATCCCCTGTATTTATTTATTTAAAATTATATAATATTATGTGGACTTGAATTGAATGGTTTAGCTCTATTCAGATTTGAGTCCTCCTGTTCATGTGTATAACTTATTGCATTCGTCTGAGTATTATGTTTTGGAGGTTTACGTCCGTGTGTAAATATTACATAATATCGTCTATGAAGAACTAAAATGACCCATATCCAGTTTTAGCTAAAACCAATATCCACTATTTACAAAAATATTCAAATATATCTCAAGAGCATTTAAATAGAACATTTTTCACTTTTCAAAAATATGCAAATAGAACATTTTGAACTTTTTTAAAACATGCAAATAGAACGTTTTACACATTTTAAAAACATGCAAATAGAACATTTTAAACGTTTTTAAAAAACATGCAAGTAAAACATTTTGAACTTTTTAAAAACATGCAAATAGAGCATTTTACGCTTTTCAAAAACTCCTAATAACATTTTACGCATGTTTCTCATTTTGGTTTTATGACATAGCTCATTTTGATTCTGGATTATATTGCATGTGGGTCATTTTGGGTCTTCACAGATGATATGTATTATCGTAGTAGGAGGAAAAGGAAGAGGAACAGGAATGATACTCTGAGTATCTTTATCTCCTTCTGTATGCATGTCCATAGCTGGGTGGTATGGGAAATATATAAGGAAAGGGGATGTAATCGTATCCCTTAAATCTTTCTGCTAAACTAAACTACCTACGATAAAAATATTTAGATGACAAGGTCATTACTTTTATTTGTCAATTCAAAGGTTAAAGTTGAAGTTTTTATACATTAGGTAGAAAAGTGTTGCTAATGTGGAAGGGCATGATTCTTTTCTTCTTGGAAAAATTATAGATGCACGATTAGTATAAGTAGTATCTTTCAGTTTAATTCTACTGTATGGTACCGGTACCCCTTTAAATATTTAATAGTCAGATATCTCATAAAGTTATGACTGAGAGTGAAATTGAAAAGGATTCTAAAAATTTGAAGGAAATTCAAAAAACAATTGTTATAAAATGCGAACTACAAGACTAACGCTCAAAAGAGAGTTACTATAGGTATTATGTTAGGATGTAATGTAATGTTGTGGTTGGACATAGGTTACATGGAGGATGAAAAGATCCTGTATATTAGAGCCGAATGAGGGAGAGATAGGAATAGGGAATTTATTGTTAAATTCATTGAATGTGAGGGAAGAAATGGGAAATAATGTGAGGGAGTCAGGCTAGAAAATAATTTGCTCAAGCATTAATGTGGATTTAATGGGATTTGATTGTAATCAGCCACCATCCACCGAGAGTGAAGTTGCTGGCGATAAACTTTTGGGGGGCCTGAAGAAAATTAAAATTAACACTACGGTACGTTCATTACACATAACCTCACTTCTAGGCTTTCTCTCACTTTGACATTTACTATGTACTTTTGGAAACTATATAAGTCGTTCCGCCTTGTTGTGAATCTTTTTCTCCTCTCTCATGCCATCAATTATTTATTTATTTCCATTTTGACTTTCCCTCTGTCTCTACTGCTATTACTACTACTGTACTATGACTATAACATGTTACATGAACCATCTGTCAAACTACGTATAATCTGTATATATAATTACTTTCCCTGGTTTTTGTTTTTGTTTTGCTTTTGTGTGTATGTGTATGTGTAATGTGTGAGAGTTGAATTTCAGTATACGTATTTATATTTTTAGTATTTTGTTTTCATTGTTGTGTATATACTACAGTATTGCTTGAAAATCTGTTCAGAGCCATAATTGATAATTATCTTTAGGATTTGAGGATCCGCGTGTCACATTTTGGTTGCATGTAAGCTATACATAATATATGACTTCATATCGAGATCATTACCCACTCATCCAGTTCCTTACTATATTTTTGCTCTGATGCTCAGTTTTTGTTGGACTGTGTGAGGGAAAATCTGCATGGTAAATCTCAATTAAAGATTAATCCCGGAATGGGCCGGTGACACTGAAGACAGTCTATGTCTTTTTTAGGTTTTATCGACATGTTGCGTAGTTTACGATTATAGTGCCATCACATTAATTTATGGCATGCTTTCGTCCCGTTTTAACATGAAGTTTCGCATGTAAATTACTTGTATGTACAATGCTATGTATCGTCTTGTCTATGCGCATTAAATGTAGAACTATGTGCATTGTGAGTGAATACGATTCACAAAATGTCTAGATATCAATTTTGTTTTATTAGTACATAATTTAATTACTTTTTAAAGTGCGGGTTTTATTTAGGCATTCAGCCAGTTTCACCATAGTCTTTTGCATTGAAGAGAATTTTTTTTTTGGTCTTATAACCTCATGCAACGGGATATGATGTTTGAAGTATATAGTCAGAAATGGGATTGAATGATTTAATCGTTGAAATAGAAAACTTCTTTGTTCCGATCCTATAATATAGTATGTGCACAGAAAAATGTCCAGATAGACATCTGTACATAGTTGTGATGGGGACCATTTTTGATGTAGTATGTAGTTTAGTGTCATGTAATTATACGTACTAATGTTTGCCTTTCAGTTCTGATTTACCATTCAAAGTAAATATAAATGTAAATAGGCACCCAAGTGGTAGAAGGGGGGATTCATATTGTGCTCTTGAGTACACTCAATAACGTATGTAATGTTAGGAAAGGATGAATCAGCTCGAGAAATGTAAACATAATACACAGAGAAGAAGAGCTTCTTTTATCAAGACATGAAAGATTAGTACAAAAACGTATTTGCTATGTACATAATATGAGTGCCGCCTAGCTACTCCATCATGAGGAAAAGAGAGAGAGAGAGAGACAGAAAGTAAATAATATGTAAGCTCAGCATTTGGTAGTTGAGGAAGAAGTAATAAAATGTTGAGATTTAAGGATTTAGTAACCGGAGTCGTCCTTTGGAATTTACTTTGTTTTCGTACGCGTACTGTAATAGATAGGTTTTTTGAATTTATTTTGTAGCCTCATACACACGTATATGTATAATATAGATATAGATTATATTTTTTAAATGGACTGTACAAACATACTGGATATTTTTATTACATAAACATATAAGCAAAGTGCAAGTTTAAATATGAGCTTTTAGATGAGATGTTATGCGTGTGCACAACCCTATACCAGTAACAATAGTACCTATATAAGGTAGTTTCACGAAATATTTTAAAATTGCTTTTTATTCTGACTACACAAAACAAATTTACCGTATATTTTCGTTAACTCAAGATCTACTTACAAAAGTCTTACAAAAATATTGATGGAGGCTCTCACATTTTGCGATATTATGCCTATTAAAAATAATAAAGGTAATCATCTTCTTAAGCGAAAAATAAAAGCTTATGAACGTATTTTTGAACTAATTAGTTTTTGCTACTAATTATCAATTCCGATTGGTCTTGGTATATCGACATCATTATCATTATATTTTCCTTTCCAGTGAAATTATATAGGGCGGCTAAATTTCTTAAATAAAAAAATAATACAACACAGATTAAACTATTATTTTTAGAAGCTATGTTATCTAAACATAATATGTGTGCTTCATGGTCTTTCGACTATATCATAAAATTTCTATTCTGTGCTATAATAAAAATTGTATTGCACTGCGGATACTGTGTATGTATGAGCGGACAGGCCCGTGAAAATCTTATCGCGTGCGTAGAATATTTTGATATATTGGTATATTTTTACTTAAATGTGGATACTACAAATAAAATTTTAAAAATCCAGCAAAAATCTTTGTCATCTTATACGATATTGATATGGCAGTCATTGGCAAGGACGCTGGTCGATCGTTTCAAAGAACATTACCATACCTATTCTAAGTACCTACCTATACATGCCCTGCGTAACTATGAGTTGCCTATGTAGTAAAAGCACTTGCTGTTTTTATTTAGCAGTGTCTGTGTTTATTTTCTTAGCTTCGCTTCCAAAATTTTGCATGATATGATGATCCTGATTTACTACTAAAAGTAAGTCTCCTAAACCTCATAATTTGCTTTCAGTACAGAGATTCTTTGTAGTCAAATGTTAAATAAAACTTGTTAACTCAAGGATCAGGTTTTGGTGTTGTGTATAATATAGACAGGTTATACCATAAGAAGACAGAATTAAGAAAGGACTTAATGATGTAGTATAGCTTTATACAGAAAAAATACAAGCAGTTTATTCACTCCTTGAGATTTGCTCCTGGTTTTTTTTATATTAAACTAGATTTTAAATTCGACGCATGTCAGTCACATTCAGCTCTGAATGTGAGCGTTGTTAAAATCATATCCTTGAGTTAAATTGTCTTTAAAGGTACTGCTGAAATTCATAAAAAAAACTTTATTTTTTTTACATCTTTGTGTATAAACTTGTTTGGTTCTTTCCTTACTGCTTGACTTTCTTTTACATTCATGCGTAATATTATTCCTTGTACATATATATATAACGCACAAGACTTTCATTTTCAGTAGTAGGTTCTTAATAACTTCTTTTTTTTTCCTGAACAAAAACTGCGGTATTAAAAAAACAAACATGCAGATACTTACTTTTTCGCTACGATTTTCGTACGATTCGGGAGGAAACCTAAAATGATATCTTATTAATAATACAGGGAGTTTTTGGTGACAAAAGCGAATTCTCGACATTGACTCGTCTCTCGTACTGTCAGTGTCGTCTCACTCTGGTTTTTGATGCAGTTTGCAAGAGCTTCAAGTGGAAACATCTCGCAGTTGTTTATGACAAAACTGATCTATTCTCCTTCACCGTGGGTAACATGCCAGTTAAACAATTCCTTCCCCTCAATCCTTCCCTACTTCCATTCTTTCCCACAGTCTTTGTTTGGGACTTTGGGAGTCTTTAATGATGAGGAGCTGGAGATGAAGATGAAGATGAGAAGTCAGAATCAGTTCACTTTTGTTCCTCTCAAACCAATCTTCATTCATGCCCCAGCCCTCAATACTCACTCAGACTCCCCCTCCCCCATTCTATTAGCATGTTTTGTAATTTATTTAAGCTACCCTTGATAAAGCCTTACATTTTTGTTTACCTGGTTCCGGGTTACAGGACGAATATTGATCAATGGACTCAAGGAGAATAACTATGAAGTGTATGGACATGACATTGATGGAACACAATTAATGGACATGGATACAGCTTTGACAGAAATTGCTGGTCAAGCAAGAAGTAAGCTTTCCATCCTTTGCATTTTAATATGTTGGTAATACACGCTTATGTATGTACATGGGTCCTCATTCCTTTTGTAAGAAATTGTATGGAATTAGCTCAGCGTGGTAGCTAAAATAGAAATAAACTTCTAGATGGAGAGGTCCTGAAACAATTGGTGCTATCTCCCAGCTGTTTGAATGTCCACATACCTTATAATACATTAATAGTGCAAAATCGCATAAGTGTCGTATTTTACAGACACAGAGCATTCAAAATAGTTCTAGGATTGTGTGGCACGGTTCCTTTTATTTCAATTAAATTAGGAGTGCCTCCAATAGCGTATATTTATTCCCACACTTGACTCAATCCTATAAGATCAATACTATAACGTCAGATTCTGTTGGAAAACTATCAGGATGTTGGAATT